>WHVD01000333.1:0-40834 GCA_015178975.1 Hysterangium stoloniferum | reverse complement strand
CATCTTTACAAGTAAGACGAGTGAGCAGAACAGTAATTTTTGAGTAGTTGTGAATGAAACAATGATAAAAATTGGCGAAGCCTAAAAAAGGACTGAATGTCCTTAACCTTTTGGGGTTCCGGCCAATCTTGAATGACTTGAATTTAGTGTCGTCCATGCGGAGACCGTCAGGTCCCATCATAAAACCTAAGTATTCAACTGTGTTGACATCAAAAGAACATTTTTAACCATTTGCAAAAGACCATGTTTTCAGAGTCTTCGGAGAACTTCATGAACATGTTCATCATGAAGTGTAGGGTCTTCGGAGAATATGAGGATGTCATCTAAGTACACAATGACAAAGACATCGAGGAGGTCAGAAAAGACGTCGTTGATAAAACGTTGAAAGACTGATGGAGTGTTGGTGAGGCCGAAAGGCATCACTAACCATTTGAAGGAGCCATAGCAAGTGCGAAAAGCCATTTTCCATTCGTCACCTTTGGCGATCCGAACCAAATGATAGGCATGCTTGAGATCTATCTTTGTATAGATTCGGGCCTTTCGAGGGGTGTCGAGTAAATCAGAGATTAGTGGTAATGGGTACTTATCATTTCGAGTAATTGCATTTAGTCCTCTAAAATCAACACAAAGTTGAAGGGAACCGTCTTTCTTCCGAATGAATAGGACAGGGGCTCCATAAGGAGACTGTGAAGGTTGAATAAAACCTATAGCCAGATGTTCGTCCAAAGAAATCTCAGATAGCCGATATTTTGGACTGCGAGAGAGGATAAACTGGCCTAGGGGCAGATGTGAACCATCTTCAATATCAATTTTCAAATCATAAGGCCTGTGAGGAGCCAATCGATCAGCTTTTTGTTTACTGAAGACATCTGCAAATTCATGGTATTTTTCTGGAACACCTTCCAAATCTGCGATTGGTTTGGTCACCGGGTGTTAAGAACTGAAAACTGACTAATGTTGGTGGCCGACAGGGACCGATCGGAAGGACTTGGCTTCAGCTTATGTGCTGCGCCCTCGCAAATATCCATAGGGTGTCCTTAGATTTCGGATGGGCAAAGACTAATCCTAAAGAGTTCCTTTTGGCGAGATACCGATTGGGACCGAAGGACAAGTCGAGCGTCGGGCCAAGGGGTCGGGGCCGGGAGTGGGCGAGCACACGCGAAGGCGGATGGGGGGATTCTTAGTAAGAGACTGTTACAGATGTATGAGGGTATTCTAAGTCGATATTCTGATTGCCTAGTAACTACAACTACAGCGGGTTCATATACAAGTAACAGGTGTCTAGAAAATACTAACAGGGAGAAGGGTGGAAAACGGTATTAACAATAAGCTTGACTAGGAACGGGAAGTTTATGATTAGTTCGGAGGCCGATGATAACCGAGAGCGGAATTATGATAAAAGGAAATAGTTCAAGGACTACAAATATAGATAGACATATGTGAAACATAGGATTGAACGGATCAACATAATAAAAGGGACGTATCAAAAGTTTAACCAGACAATATGAGTTATTTTGACGTGGGCGTAGACAGAGTTTGATCATCGCGAAAACATATGTCAGCTTCAGGGGCCGATGGTTTCTGAAGTGGTGACTTGAAAACGTTGACAAGTGGCGATAACCTCAGGACCGATAGGGTTGCGACACAGTCGTAACACCGGGGTTGCAAAGTGACTGGTGACTTCATCAACTTTAAGATTGACTGTAAATTCTCAGGAGCCATCCAACTTGATGGCTCTCATAAAAGCTGTGGCATTTATTAGAGAGATGGGCAGTGGAGAGCTTGGATTTGCCACGGGGGCCAGAGGTGCCATAGAGGCCATATTTACCGAAACAGGCAGAAACGGACCAGTCGTATTGGGTGCCGACAGGGTTCGGAAATGGATACTGCCCAATACCCAATCAATCAACGGATTGTAGCAGGTGAGCCAGTTATGTCCTAGAACCACGGAGCAGCTCGGGTCCAACTGTGTTACAAAAAACATAACTATCTGAAACGTTCCACATAGGAACCGAAGTCAGAGTTCGCAGGCTTGCGAGATTATGGAGTTTGAGGTACCATCAAAGAGTCGGAGTGGAATTGGATCTATTGCATAGGTTTTTAACTGATTTTTTCAGGAGAAACTTGTATCTATAAAACAATGGGTTGAACCTGAATCTATGAGAGCTCGAAATGTGAGACTCCTGAGAGGTTCCGAAGTAAGATTTATGAACAAGGAATTGGGATCATACAGGGTGGATGCGTTAAGGTGACAATTTTCCGGTGTGCGAGGAGATTCAATGCAACTCTCCAACTGCACGGAATCCAGAGAGTTGCTTAATCTTTTTTTGACTTGGCAGCTGGCTTAGCCAGTTGGGAGGTCATGGCCGTATTGGCCGATCGGGCTTTTGTGGCCTTTGGGCATGCAGCGACTTGGTGTCCAGGATCTGCGCACAACAAACAAAGGTTGTTGTCCATTCGGCATTGCTTTTCCTGTGGTAGGAGCTTGCCATCAGAGCCGAGTTTGCCAGTTAAGTTGGGTTTGTCTTTATCTTGAGACTTATTCGACTGTTTGCCCTTGCCTTTTTTGTCATTAGACCCTTTGTTTTCAGACTTCTTATCGGAGGTCGAGTTGCCACTGTTGTTGGTGTTTTGATTACCAGACTTGTTGGTGTTCTTATTGTCTGATGATTTCTTGTCCGAGGGGTTTTTGCAACTAATTTCTGAACGTCGTTCCCAGTATCAGGCATCTGCCTTTTGGGCTTTCAGACACATGAGAGGGAGGGTCTTCAGTTTGCCGGTCTCTCCTTTGGAAACTTTGTCTTTGAGGCGAGATGGGAGGCCAGAGTAAAACTGGTAATGGAGGGCCGAATCGCCCCAGTCGCAACGCGCAGCGAGGTTGTTGAACTGGATGATGTGATCGGTGATGCGCTGGGTGTCTTTCATTTTGAGATTAGAAAGCGCAGTTTCAGCATCGCCAGTTTGGTCGTAGGGACCAAAGTTGGTTTCGAGTTCCTCAACAAAGGCATCCCAATCGTGAAGCCAATTGGGGTCTTCGGAGGTGAGGCCAGAGAATGCGGGTTCAAACCAGGCTGCTGCGGAATCCTTAAGGTACGAGAGTGTGAAGTTTACCTTTCGGTCATCCGTTGCAAATGCAACCGGGTGGTCCCGAAAGTTGAATCAACATTGCATAAGAAATGTCGGCAATTTCTTTGGGTTTGAGCCAGTGAATGGTTCAGGTTTGTTAACTTGGGTTTTCCCAGGTTCTTTTTCCTTGATATTGCTTCTAAGGAATTCGTTAAGGCAGTTTCTTAACTTTCCTTAGCTGATAAGGGAGCCAGTCTTCATCTGTCAAGTTATCTCCTTCATTCAGTGTCGACTTTACCATGCTTTTCTGTAGATCCCCCTCCTCCCAATCTCTGCATCTGATCCCATGCTGGCATCATCATTATCAATTAGAAACCTTGTTGTTAGGATCCCCATCATTTTGGACCCCCCACTACCTGTTTTGGACTTAATATCCTTTGTCATTCCACTGTCAGAACCCCTGCTTATGCTATCACTGCTTGCAGCACCCCCGATACTTGTTTCATTATAGTCTTACCCTTTTTTGTTTTCCATTCTGTCTCCATTCCATTCTCTCCCCCATCACTGTGTCTGTTTACATGTCTCAATCATCACCTCAGTCCCCTTTAATATTGTTTAGTATATGTATTACATGTAGTCTCCCCACCTTGTCATCATTTTCTCATGATCCATTTCACCCTTCACTTCCTTAATTGGCCCTCCAGTCATCCATCTCATTGTAGTATAAATCTTCTTCATGTATACTACAGTTCTTTAGTTTGAAAATCAACTTAGATTACCCTCTATTAATTCCCAGTTTTGTTCTCCCCCTCTCAGTACCCCCAAAGACATTCTCAGCAAGCTGTGGACTCTCTATCATACTATTTCCTATATTTGAAATACTGGAGCACCCTAACAGTTCATATGAGGGTACAACACATAAGTTAAAGCCAAGCTCCACTATGTTTATAGAGTCAGACCTCCGACTAGTACAATTTCTATTGTTGGCCTTCTGATTAACTCATTTCCAACCATCAGACCCCCTGACTTAGAGCCTCCCTTCCCCTTTTCAGCTTAGATCTTAACACTTGTGCTGTCAGTATATGTACATATAAGCCCAATCCTTGCTTAGGCCAGACAAGCAAGCTGGAATCAATGATTCCATGTGGACCATTGGGCAACAATGACAGCTCAAGATCATCTGTCAGGGTTTTCACATTTGGCAATTGGGGTATGCTTGACTGGGCTGCTTGATTTCAAAGTTTAGCAATGTTTCAGATACATTTTTGAGGTCATCCTGGGCTTTGCTTTCCCCTGGCAAGAAGCACAAATTAGGGCTCTCTTCAAAGGTCTCTGTATCTAGTGTTGGTGCAAATAGACATCTTGTAACTTCTAGGATTACTACTGCGCACATACATCAGAATGCCGCCAATTTTATTCAAGAACCTCAGGAAAGGTTGAAATGTGAGTAAATTACACTTTATTACATATAATAACATAATGACTTTATGATGCCAACCTCAAATTGTTTAGAGAAATTTCGGGGATTTTGAACGCGGAAGATTTGTGCTAGTGTACCACACCCTTTTCGATGTCGAAATTTGATGCCCATGCCCTTTGACTGTTGCCCCCGAATTGTCACACCGTCTCTCACGTTTTGTACCAACGCTATCACCATTTCCATGCCGATTCACTCGCTGTTGTCGCCGCTACATCTTTCCCGTTGCTGCTACATTTTGCACTGCAGCCACATCTTTCCACCAACGCCGCCGTGTTTCAGCACTATCGCCCGTTCCTCCAACATTTCCACGCGTGTTTTTTCACTATCACTGCGTTTTCCACTCATCTTCGCATTTTTCACTCGCCGTTATATTCTGGTTGCCATGCCGCTGCCAACAGTCATTTTAAGGATTTCTCTACAATCCGGTGCAGTGGTTAATCTGACGCCCAGTAGTAAATATGCATGGAATGTACTTGGTACGGACGGTAAGAACGGCATTTTAGGTGTCCGAAGCTTTATTAAATCGCCTCCAGAGCTTGCTGTTGCATACATGCCAGAGTCCTGGAGAGTTATCGATAAACCCGAGCTCACAGCTTCTAATAAGTTTTTGATTATTCCAGTAGACCACGTTGATATCTTGTTTTTTTTCTTTTTCTTTTTCCAGAGAGAAGCCAAATGGAATTGATTCAATCTTGTTGGATATACCAGACCATTTCCCAACTCAAGTAATCACTGTTCAAGTTGCAGGGAAGGGGAGGCTACCCGACTGGGCATTCTTGGAGTTCGGCACCGCCTTCGGCCCGACGACGACGACGACGACGGAAATTTTTGATGCGCTGCAGAAGGCTTCGCCCATTGCGCATATTGATTCTACCCAGGCGCCTGTTCTTCTACTAGTGCCGAACTCGCAAGCGAGGAATTATTTCCATGCGTTGAAGGGGCGCGGTAGGGAGGTTGAGATGCTCGTGTTCCCGGGGAATGGGCATTCCCTTGACACTGTAGAAGCAGAACTTGTTGGATGGGAGAGTGCGAGAAATTGGTTCGAGAGATTTGTCGAAAGGTAGAAATAATGCACGGAATTGAAAGATTTTATCCGCTTGTCTTATCGTATTTTTCGATGTTATAGAATTTAATCACAGGAAAAAGTCGAGCACATTGCGGCATAACAGCTTTACGCTTAAGCTAACTAAATTGAGGGAGTGACTAGTATAAATGTTTGTTGTCTCTGATAGTCATTTATGCCTCACCAGTGCTTGCCCGGAGATGCTGCTAGTAGTCACCAGACCGAGTTGCCATTGTTTGACTATTCTCTACACATTCATTGACGTAATTATATTTTAGACCTGACCTGTTCGACCGTAATATATATTAGCAACTGGATGACTACGCACATTGTACGGATATCAGGAACCAATTCGGTTTACTAATATATATTACTTTGCAATGTTCATTAAAAAGGTGGGAGGTGGACCCCTACCTTGGGGGAGAATACAAGGTGAAGAGAACTCGAATAGAACCAGACACACAGTCATTTATAAGACATATACACGATGGATGAGTGGGATGTTGTTTCAAACGCTGACTTGAGAACGGGGTATACTGGGGCCTGCTACTCGCAATAATCCCTCCTCCCGGAATAAAGACACGATTTCGTTGGCCATTCCTGCTTTGCGATCACTGAATCGCTTCGGATGCGAGGGATCGTCCTTCTTCGCTTCTCCTGGTATTATATCTGATCTTTATGTCACGGATCGCGTCCGGATCAGCGCGGAACACCCTTATGCCTCTGTACCGCCCTGCAGCATACCTATTACCCTCCGTCTGTGCCACGGTGAAACACTCCTCGACCATCTCCATCACCATTCCAGAAAACCAATAGCAAGAGCTGCGGAGAAGAGCGTATGACTCCTGGTATGCTGATATGCTGGCGACCAACAGACAAACGTCGACAGCGGGGCATGTATTACGTCCTGGAGAAGGATCGAAGACGAGGCGATATAATTGAGAAGCGGATCTGGTTCGAATGGTTTCAGTGAAGGTAGGTTGATCGAGGCTGATAATGGTGTCTGCCGCTGCGACGAAGTTTTTCGAGGAAGCGGTCCGGACCGTATTGAAGGGAGACGCCCTCCCCGGCGTGCGCTCCACGATGAGGAAAACTCTGAACTGGTGTGGATCTACGACCTCAATAGCAACAAATTCGTGCAGTCCCTTCGACTTGTTTTGTTTATAAATAGTGACTGAGGAGACGAAGTATTCATCTCCGTAGTGGCCCGCATATACGCTGAGTGGATTGCAGAATGTCTGAAGGAGTGAAAACTAGTAAAAATATGGTAAAAGAACTCGGGTTGGATTGTAAATCACCTGAATGGCGGACGAATTATCTGGGTTTCGAGTTGGTGAGAAAGGTGAGTTGGGAGGGTGGTATGCCATGATAGCTGGAGATGCACCAAAATGCTGCCATCCTAAATTTTATACCTCCCCTTCTGTGACTGAGCACGAGGTTGGGGTGAAAATTGTATTTATTGGCTAGGCGAAGATACATGGCCACAACCGTGACTTGGGGAAAACGCCACAACCGTGACTGACTGGATAAAACGTCACAACACCGCCTTCTTGCTGTGTGTGCTCGGGCTTCTACCGGGATCAACATCTAACTGCATGTTAACCGAGAAGGTGGTTGGACGTTCGCGAATACTCATTTGACGCCACATCAAAGGGAAGACTTCCTTCGCTAATCGTTCCTGAAGCCGGACACTTCATCGAGTCAGATCGGGGATAGTTACATAAGCTTTGCACTAGTGCCGAGCTTTGAGATGCTCTCGTCCACAATCCGATGGGTCATTGTAGGATGTGCTCAGTCGCAATCACGATAATAATGCTGGGTCCGAGTCTGACTGTGTGTAGCGGTAGACAGCTTTAAAAAAAAGAAAATTGACAACTGCAGGGTAAATATTTATACCATTGAGAGGCAGTCGGTCTTCAAAACGAGACCGCAAATGTGCAGGTGTGACGCCGGACTGTATATGCTGTCGTATGCTCACGTCACAACGAATCACACCGTGTCGTCACGCTGTATACCCAGTAACTGCGCAAGCGGCTACACAGCCACTATATAACGCCTCCGAGATCCCATATTATAACATCATTGTGTAAAGGCTTCCATCAACTTGAAACAAAGGCGGTCAGCCGATTTGATCTCACTCAATTAGAAGGAGCTCCAAATGCTTGCCGAGAGGATGCAACATCTTCCCTTCAAATGACGATTTTTGGATTCTCTCAAGCTTATACTGAATGCCATGCACAACCCGGAGCTGTAAGCATGCTAGCAGATATATGCTGTGGTAAAGTCCATTGGCGAACCGAAGCAAGTACCCATAACATAGTTACAGTTTATGGGTGAAATAAACGAAATTTGGGACTGTTCAGGGTGTACCATTGATGACACAGCCTACCATATGTCTCGGGACATCAGGAGATAGTATGTCTGGTATAGTTTAGTGTAGCTGACATTGTCGCATGTACACTCCCTCGAAGTGGTTGTAGATAATACACATCTGAATCCGGCCGATTTGTATTCCTATTTTTCCTTGTAGGATAGTCGGCTATACTAATCCAATGCAGAGTGAAAGCTGCTATGAGAACTTAAGCATTCAGTCCTACACCCTGTTGTGGATTCCTATGTCACGAGCCAAATTCCGTGATTTTACACTTTCATTGCATGGAGTAAAAGGCTGAACATCTGCAACTTTCAAGCCAGGTGTGGATTCTATTATTGTCGATGATGCTCGCAGTACTGCTATCACAAAACCTTAGATTAGCTTGATTAGCACTCCTGATTAGCATTCATTCTTGACACCCGATGTCGGAGCGGGATGCGCCCGGATTTGGGATCGTTATGTCTAAGCGGAGGTATACAGTGACATTTTTTTCATTTTTCTATATGGTATCATATCGTTTCATTTTTTCCCGCGATTCAGATGTTCTATTGCCTACGTATCCATTGGGAATTCGGTACGCGAGCTGCAATTAATTCGAACCATATGGGATCTTAGTAACTGGGTTACGAGGTACATATGGATACATGTCTCCAATGAGTTAGTTGTCACCTACAAACGGAAGGTTATTCGGTATAGGAACAAAACCCACGAACACTTCAAGATCCATATTTTACCTTCAGTCCCATCATTCCAGCAAGTGTCATTTAGGGTAACCGAATGAGCTTTTAGCCTTGTATGCAGTCTCAGTTTTTACTAGCGTGCAGTCAACGGATTTCAAGAAAAAATTATCAAGTTGCATGTTTGTGGGGATTGGATCCTAGAGTTCCGAGTGACGTACCACTGAGGGCACAATAGTGTCGACCATTGTGCTCTATGCATGCTGTTGGATTATATAGATGGGAAAGGACTTACAGACAGTCAAGAGGAACGGGTCCCGTTCGTAGACGTTTCGGACAGTGTGGAGAACGGGGTCTAAGACGGATACGAAGGGCTGGCAAATAGTAGAAAACACCATAAACATTCGTCTTTTGAAAGGAAGAAGGATAAACACTGCTTACGCTAACATATTTGAAAAATCTACCACCATTGGAAAAGGAAAAGTCAACACCGAATATCAAAAAACCTAGGATCACAAGCCACTCACCTATCAAACAACTCCTTTGCAGTCTCCCAATCCACTGACCCACTCGAAAGAATAGCGGGCGGGGGCAGCGCGCGTTTTCAAGACCCTTCGGTGCGAGGTTGGAGGCAGGCCTTGAGGCGAGATGATCTGTCGGGGGGAAACCGAATCCTTCGGTGGTTGCAGGTTCGGATTCTGTTTCAAAGTCGTCTTCGTCATAGGTAGCGGCGCGTTTCAGCTTGAACTCGAAACCTTCTTCACTTTTTATTGTTGATGATGACGATGACGTTGAAGAACCGGTTTCGAAACAACACGCGCCTCTTCGAGACTAAGCCGCGCAAGCAGACCCATCGGTGCAGATCGAGGGGGGAGCGTGTGTGGGTGGGGGAATAAGCGGTGGAGGGAAGAGGTTATATAGTACAAGCGAGATGATTTTGTCAATCTCCAGCGCGGTGTTTTGTTTCTGTTCCGGGCACTCCGTCCTCCTCACCTACAACCTCTCTTCACTCCCTCTCTAACTCTTCATCCCAAGGCACCTCCTCGTTACTCCCCTCCCTGTCTCCACCCATCATCACTATCGCCATCTTCGCTCTTTTCACGCACCATCTCCCCCCACGCATCGAGGCCGCACCACTACCCGCATTCTTCGCCTTCTCCCCGCCTTTCTTAAGCGCTATCGACGCTGCTGTCTCAATTCATCTCAACACAGCCCCCGCTGCTGATCCGCTGCCACTCCCATTAGCATCTAATTCCAGACCTGCTGTCCGGCTTCAAGCTTCCGTTGAATTCTTGCTCGTGTGATGATCTGCTATGCTTGTTTTAAAGAGAATAACGCCTTTGCTTCCATCATGGCGTAAGCGGTGGGTGATTCAACTGGCGCATCCACCTCTCGAGTGTCAAGCCAGGACAGACTTGGACAGAAAAACGGTGATAGAATGGTCGAGGAGTAATTCATTCGTACGCATTTGCATCTAAATATCTAGAGTGCAGTTTCAAAAACCTGCGGAGTACACGCAAATTGAAACGAGGTGTCCTGGGTCTAAGGAAGCCTAACTCGGGATGGGATGATCAAAGGGCGGAGCCAAGGTGGGATTGTGGTTGGTAGAAAGAGACAGATGAATAATTGAAATTTGAGCAGAGATAGCCTGGCCATCGCGTGCGGAATGAGAATCGTGTGTTTGGGTGGATAGCGCGGAAGTGGTGGCGGGCTAGAAACAGTGGCACGATGGCGCTGGAGAAGAATCAGGCAAGATAGGATATGCACGAAGGGACGGACGGCGGAAGATGGTGACCGGCGGAATCGAAAGAAGTGGGAGGCGGCGAAATTGCAGTAAGTGAAACGGGACCGAAAGGACGAGTCTGAGGGTGCATACACGCTCATCCACCCTGCACCTGAACGTGCATCTGCCCCTGAAAACACAAAAACAAACAACATAGTCCATAGTGAGCTTCCCAATCTCTGCATCTGAATGTGCATCCGACCCACCTGTCCACCCCGGCTCCCGCTCTCACTTCTACTACTACCTTGCCTTAATGCAGGCGCAGGCACAATACTCTTTACACTAGCACCTAGCGTTTGATGACAATGTGGTTGTTGATTTTGTTCATGTTTCCCTGCGTGACTCTGCCGTTGCGCCTGGCGTGTTGCCCAGCAGCAGTTTGTGCCCTTCAGCCGCAATCTGTGCAGGTGTAGAGAGCAAAACGATCAGTGCGGGTCGCGATTGTGGTTGGGATTGTGATTGAGTATGAGATTGCGACTGCAAGTGCGAGGGTTTGGGACTTTTGTCAAGGTGTCGTGTGACTGATATGTTGTCGTTGTTGTCGCTTGAGGTGGGGTTGAGATTGGGATCAAAATTGGGCGTGGAGTTGGTGTCGCGGTGCGGCGTTGGAACTTCGATTGTGGAGCTGGCTACACTGGGATTGCGATTGTGGGGATAGCTGCGGCTACTGTGGTCGGACCCGTGCCGCCTGCTTCACCCCTGCCCCCAACGATACCTGCAACGCTATACGGATACGCAGTTGACATCGATGCACCCAACCCCAAGACTGGCGCCAATCTCGTGAGGATATCCCATTAGACCTGGCCCTCCCGCCCCTGCTGCTGCTGCAAACATAAAGTCCCCGCCTCCGGATCCCAATGTCCCCTCACCTCCATCCCTTCGCGCCAAACATAAACCCTCTCACGATTTCTGGAAGGCTAACACTGACACTTGCGCTCGTCGTTGATGCATAGCCTCTAAATTCACCGAGTCCAGTGAGGGACGGTATGTCAAAGGTGATGAGATAGGGTATTGAAGACTATGGAGATGTTAATGTCAATACCGCTGCTGGTATCTAGACAGGGAATTGCAGCTGGAGCCTGATTCGGATTTGATGTTTGGATCTGATTCTCAGCCTGCGGCGACAGTATGTATTTGCTAAAGGAAAAGAGGTCTTCATTATCATCTGGGATGAGGGAATGAGTGAAGGCAGGAGCGTATGCTTGGTAGTGCTGAAGTTCGGCATGGGCTTGCAGCTGTAGAAAGCGGCGTGCGACTTGAAACCAGCCTATCGAAGACCACTCATTGAACGTGTGGATTACAGTTGATTCTCATAATCCATACCGTTCCGTGGACACTCCGGGGGAGTATGGTGCACAAGGGAGTACGAATAGCTGCAAGGAGGAAAATCCTATGGGTTTCAAGGGAGTCTGGGTTGTCGAGTAATGGGTTAAGAGGGAGTCGCATAGTTATCCGTGGCCTAAGACCGGCTGAAGCAGGCTTGACGGCATGCTCGTCTGGCGGTCCGAGGCTGACATCCATTCAGACGGGACGTTGGCACACAAACAATTAGCGTAACGTCTTCCAAAAGCGCGAAGCATAACGTGGATCATCGCTCCTGCTCGTATAGGATAGCTGCGACGTCGTCCGATCATTTCATCAAAGTCCGCAACGTGGACATCTCGTCTTGATGCCTGTACCATGCCATCTGTTTGAATATAGGCGGCGTGTTCGTCCTCTTTGTGCTCCAGTCTGTCTAAGAAATTTTTCTCACTTGTCATCGCCAATGTACGGTTATTACTCTATGTATATTTCAGTTGGTGTCGTGTCGTGTTGAAGCAAAGAAAACTACCGGCCATGGCCCTAGATTGTCTTAGGGAACGCAATTTTTTTAATTCTTTTCGAGTTTCATGAGACATTTAAAAGCATGTACGTAGACGGAATCGTATCATGGCAGGATGAGAGATATATAACAAGTCCCAAGGCAAAATCATGTCACAATGCAGCAGAGGAGATAAAGCAACGGGTAGAAATGAGAAAAATCAAGAAAACGAGCTATGAAAAACTTCACTCTGGCGTCCCCTTGAAAATCAGCACTCCTGACCAACCGCTAATATATGGTTACCAGGCCATTTGAAGCCTGGCATAAGCACGCTGGTTGACCACTGGGCGTTCGGCACCGCGTGCATCGCCGCCAACATCACGTCGTCACACAACTCCATAGGATTATAACCCATTATACCTGCCGCGGCCGCGGCTGTCACGAACGCCGAGCCTCTCGTCGAACCCGTTTCAGTTCAGTCCGGAAGTCGTGCCATCCATGGAACCCCATATTACTCTTCGTCTGGGTGGGAACAGACGACTATGCGCTTGAGGGGTGGGCGTATGGGGTAGTTGTGCGACGTCGGAGACCGGGGAGATATGGCCGTTGGTTGAGGGAAATGCAAGGCCTTGTTACGATGTATCCATGTCGTGGGTTGTCTCCGTGGGTTGTTGTTGTTGTTGTTGTTACTTTTGAACGAGATGTACAGAAGGTACTGTGACGGTTACGAACCTTAGTTGCCCGTGCAGGAATTCGGCATATTGTTTCCACGTGTCTTTAGCATATGAGTGCTCTTATGGAACCTCGACAAGTTCTTCAACTGCTCCGTATTCGCAACTAAATGGACATTGTCGGGGTGGTTGTATCTAGAAAACACCACCACATCAGCAAAGATCCAACACTATTCAAGACTATGCTTACTTGCTCTCCCGATACCAAGCCTTTGCACCTCTAATCGCCTCGTCATCTTGCATACCCGGCGGTTTCCCCCTCACTGCGCCGAACCCGACCGTTCGACATTTAAACAGTTTACTCACGTCCGCGCACAGTTTAACCTTTCGCGCTCGTATTGCTCTGAGAGAGGCACTGTACTCGGGAAGGGGGAGAAGTTCGATTTAGGTCTCTTTTTACCCTGACTTTGCACCAAAGGCATGAACATCACGAGCAAGGTGAGGAAGAGAAGGAAAGAAATGAAAGCAAGGAAAATAAAGCAAAGAAGCTCGACTAACCGACTAGCCAACCCCCATAAAATCAACACCTATCCTCCTCCCACCTCCTCGCAGGAAGATCATAAACACTCATGACCAGATACGCCTGAGCCATATCAACGCCCTTCAGTCAGCGAAGGCTGTTGCTGCTCTGCGTTTAACGAAGTGCATGCCGATTTTGTAGGCGGCAGGGTAGGTAGCAAGATGAGATTGCTAGGGTTGTGAGTTGGGCTAGCGTGTTTGTACCAGTCATATTATAAAGAAGGCTGGAAAGGAAAAAAGTGGAAAAAGACTTACATACCGACAGTGAAGAGGAACGGGTCGCGTTCTAGACGTTTTGGACCGTGTAGAGAACGGGGTCTAGGATGGATACGAAGGGCTAGTAAATAGCAAAAAGGAAAAACACTACTCAAGCTGGCATATTTGAAAAATATACCACCAATGGAAAACAAAAAAGTCAACACCAAACTCGAAAAGACATAGAATCACAAGCCACTCACATATCAACCAACTCCCCTGCAGTCTTCTAATCCACCAATCCGGTCAAAGAAATAGCTGTCGGGGCAGCACGCGTGTTTAAAGCCCTTCCTAGTGCGAGATTGGATGCAGGTCCTGGGGGTGAGGCTTCGTCATAGGTAGAGGATCCAAAACTCGCGCATACACCTTGTGTGCATCTACGCACCGCGATACACCTAAGTTCTCAGGGTGGAATGGAATGGTCGAGGACTCCGCACTCGCACAAATACCTCACGTACGGTTGTGAACCACCGATTATGCAGGCGAGAAAGGAAGGGAAACAAGGAGATAGCGCTACCACTGCTATCCTATTCTCCGCGAACATAGATAAACATGGAGGAGGAAGAGGTCCAATACCCGTTCTAACTCGGGAAAGGTGTTCGAGGGGTGTCTTATTCCTTCGTATTTGCATCTGCACATCTAGCGTCCAGCTGCAAACCCCAAGGACCCGCGCATATTGAAAAGAGGTGTAATATCTGCGTCTAAGAAAGTCTACCTTGGGATGGGATTGTGGTTGATAGAAAGAGAGAGATGGTATTGGTGTTATTGGAACTGCGATGACTACCAGTGTGAGAATTTGCCGCCGCCCTCCCGGATTCTCATCACACCAGTATTTGTGTCAAGGCACCCAAAATCCACCCCATCTTACATAATCTAAGATCGACTGGATATTTGCCCATAGGCATTTTGTAACCCTTTTATCAATTTGTTATGGTGGGTTGAAGAGGACATGTCATTCTGGGAATGTCTGCTCGCATGCTGAGCCTTTGCGTTGGTCAGTGTATGCCCCAACGCCAACGTCAGGCCAATACCATTTAACTGCAAATCACTCCTTCATTTTACGAGGGATCTGCACAAGAAGTAGAAATCAACCCGACATCGTCACCTGCCATCCCCGCTGCACCTTGACCTGTCGTCGCACCCACCACAAACGGCACTTCTACCTGTCGGCCAAGACTATCACGAACTGGTTCCGGCTAAGTGATCTTGGAAAGCGGAACGCAAAGCCTTTTCCCATGCCAGCGGAGAAACTCGCAGCGGGGTCGCAATCAGTGGGTGGACCTAGCGCTTCTACGAGTATGGTTGGGCAACCTGAGTCTGAGCCTTTCTGTACAGGTTATTGTCACTAACCTGCAGAAGCAAAATCAAGAACACGCTGAGCGCGATCGCGACGAGCTGAGTTCACTGTTGCGTCTCGCATGCCTCTAAGCAGCTTCCCGCACGCCGTCCGTGTCCAGCAACCACAGGTTCAACAATCTCGTGCGCACCCTTGCAGCGCTGAAGGGTTTGTTTCACGCGACGTCGCTGCGCATTGACAATGGTGCAGTTGACCAGGCGACGATTACGAGCAGGTTTGCCGCGTTTGGTGTTTGCGCGTGCGACGAAGGTTCTCAAGATCTAGCACGACTGTGATGTATCCGTCCGAAAAAGGGAGAATATGCAGCTATTGCGTTGATGGAAAGTGTGGCCTCGACTGGAGTGACGTAGCGTCTCCCTTTCCATAAACGCAGTACCTCATTCGATACTGAATGCGACAGCAGCCTTATCTCTGAGGCCCCGAAGGCACAGCGTCTGAGGCGATTTATGGCCATCAAGTACGGTTCTCAGTTACTCCTATTTTTCAAGCAAAAGATTCAACCTTCGTGCGCGGGAGAGCTATCGTGAAGAGATCGGCTCGATTGTCGTTAGTTGAGACATCTGCAATATGCACGCATTGTTTAGACACGATGTCCCGAATAGAATGATAACGTATATCAATGTGTTTCATTCGTGCATGGCACTCATCATTTTTAGCGATAGCGATCGCCGATTGGTTGTTGCAATAAAGCAAAAATGGTCAAGTAAGCGGGCGAGCAATTTCTGCAATAAACGCGCGTATCCACAATGCTTCCCGAGGTCCGCGGGTCGCCGCCATACAGCCAGCTTTGGTGCTTGATAACGCGACAATTGGTTGTTTCTTGGAACTCCAGGACACGACGCCCCCGTCGATCGTGACGATTTAGCCCGAGAGTGATGACGGTGTTGCTGTGAAGCCCGGGCCGTGTCGGTATAGCCTTCTATACCGTTTACCTCCGTACCTTGTCCCTCCCTACACAACTTCCCGCACGCCGTCCGTCTCTGGCAGCCGCAGGTTCAACAATCTCGTGCGCACCCTTGCAGCGCTGAAGAGTTTGCTTCACGCGACGTTGCCGCGTATTTACAATGGTGCAGTTGACCATGCGATGATTACGAGCAGATTGCCGCGTGTGGTGTTTGCGCATGCGACGGTGTTGCCGGGGCATGGTCCTCAAGATCTAGCACGACTCCGATGTATTCTGAAAAAGGGGGAATATACAGCTGTTGCGTTGATGGGAAGTGTGGCTTTGACTGGAGTGACGTAGTGTCTCCTTTTCCATACACGCAGTACCTCATTCGATACTGAGTGCAACAGCAGCCTTATCTCTGTCCCCGAAGGCATAGTGGTGTCTGAGGCGATTTATGGCCATCAAGTACCGTTCTCGGTAAATCCAATATTTCGAACAAAAGATTCGATCTTCGTGCGCGGGAGAGCTTTCGTGAAGAGATCGGCTGCATTATCGTTAGTGGAGACATCTGCAATATGCACGCATTGTTTAGACACGATGTCCCGAATAAAATGATAATGTATATCAATGTGGTGCATGGCGATCACCGATTGGTCGTCGCAATAAAGCGAGAGTAGTCAAGTAAGTGGGCGGGCAATTTCTACAATAAACGCGCGTATCCACAATGCTTCCTTAGTTCCGTGGCTTGCTGCAATATAGTCGGCTTTGGTGCTTGATAATGCGACAATTGGCTGCTTCTTGGAACTCCAGGACACGGTGCTCCCGTCAATCATGAATATTTAGCTCGAGAGTGAATGGCGGTGTTGCTGTGAAGCCCAGCCCGCATCGGTATAGCCTTCTATACCGTTTACCTCCCCACTCGTCCCTCCCCAAGTACTAATCAAAGATGTATAGTTGTTTAGTGCCTGAAGGTACCGGAAAACTCTTTTGAGGGCTTCCCAATGAGGTCGTCCAGGTTCTGCATGAATTGCGAGAGCAGCGATACTGGGGGACATGAGTGATCCCATCGATTCCCAGTAGGGCACGTCACGCATCTCTTCGTACTGTCGAGGCGTGCTCGGTATTTGTGTCATGGATAAGTGTTGGTGGGGGTCGAGCGGGGTGGATAGCGGTTTCGCATCTTGCAAACCGAATCGTGCTATAATGTCGTCAACGTAAGTACGTTGCGAAAATGAAATTATGCATGAGGTCCGATCTCGCTCGACCTCCATGCCTGGAAAAGTCACTGGCTCTCACATACACATCAATAACATCGCTGACTTGGCTATTACGGCTCTCATAGACACTTCCCAGGTCGAACCACACCACATTGGGGTGAGGGTTGATTCGGTTCGAGCGTCACAGTATTGGTGTATTTGGAAGTAGAATACGCCGATCGAACACTAGAATGTAGGATTGCAGCTGTCACGGTAGATGGCTTGCTCGTAGACTTCGTAGGCTTTATCGTATTTCTGGCCTTGCATGTAGGTGCAACCAAGGAGATACTAGGATTAGGCGTAACCGGGATCCTAAAAGAGACGTGTTGTCAGTGGACAGTGCAATAACGAAGAGGAAGAATATGGAAAAATGAACAACGACAACTCGCCTGCCTTCAAACTTTTAGTGAAATATTGAATCGCAAGATTCTCATTCTGGAAGGGTGCATCGGGATGGTGATAGTACCATCCGAGCTGTTAGAATGGTTTGGACTTTTTCAGCAATGATGTGCTCATAGGGCTCCTTAGAGCGGTATCCAGGGAGATGATGGGAGAAAGTGCGGTGAAATATCAAGAGGCGACCAAGATATCTGACAAAAATTCCGATTTTTTGAAAGTGCCTTAAATGGGTCCAAATAGTATCAAGGACCCGACCCGCAAGGAGTTGTAAAACACAAGTAATGACTCCCATACAGGTGCTGAACCGGAAGAACCCTCTCAGACCTCGTGTACTTTAGGTCCAGTCTGAGAGTGTACTAGACAACATAGACCAAATATTAGGTACGCGCAGTATAAGCAGTATGTGTGGTATAAGCAGTATGCGTGGTATAAGCAGTACGTGTGGTATAAGCAGCACGCGACAATATGTGTGGTGTGCATGATTATCCTAATATAATATAGTAAATTATTTAACAATATAAATTATATAATATAATAATATAATAATATAATAATATCAATCAATTTGAGACCATTGATCAGAGCAGATATATTTTTTATCAAACAGAACATGATTATTATGACTATCAGGCAGTAAAACAAAAAAATTGATTCAAAATGCCAGAATGATATGAAGTGAAGAAAAGAGAAAAAAATGAGTTCAAGAAGGGCTTTGAGAGTGGAGGTAGAGCCTGAGGTACCAATGGATGTAGTGTCTGAGTCAGAGTGGGAGATGGGGTTCTGGCAGATTCCAGAGAGTCTGAGATGGGATATCAAGAGTCACAGCTGGTGTATTGGGAGTCAGAGATGGGATATTGAGAGTTGGAGATGGCATAGTGAGAGTTGGAGATGGGATATTAGTGTGACTTGCCACTACCACATTGTCTGATTCAAACGATGGAGTGAGGTGAGAATTCGCATATGTGTGATCTTCACTGCTACCTATGTCTGTGAAGGATGTCTAGAAAATTATAAGAAAATTTAGCTTGATTCAAAGAAATGTGTGAGAGGATGTTCGCACCGTATTTGTATCAGCTGTTGTCATCTCTGGACACGCTGTTTCTGCTAGCTCTGCTGCAATCAACATCTCATACTCAGCCAGGTCCATTCCTTCTCCAAAGACGATATTGTCTTCAATGCTGTGGTCATTCTGCAAGGATAGATTCAATTTGTTGCTGTAGATGTATTCAGTAAAGTGTCAAATAGTGCAAGTTATAGGGGGGTTATATTAGCAATATTTCTGAGCTCTAAAGGCTCACATAAAGGTATGTGAGATCCTCTATTTAATTCTATTTAATTTTCCGTTTTAATAATTAATAATTCATTTTCAGTCAGAATTGACCTCTTCGTGGACTTTTTGTGCTCTAAATCTGGGAATACACTGCCCAAAGGATATAGAGCAGTTTCAGGTGCATTTTTAGTGCCCTTATTCTGTTATAACTTGTTCATTTGTTTTTCTTTTGCTTTTTGGAACTATTTTAGACTTATTTGCTTTGTGTCTCTCCCTCTGTCTCCCTCTTTGTCTGTTTATTCTCCCTCCCCAGGCCTTCTCCTCCCCACAGTATAGGGGGCTCCTCTTTACAGCTCTGAAGACCATATAAAGGGGGTATTGGATCCTGTATGTATTTAATTTAATTTACTTTCATTTTTTAATGATTAAAAAAATTCATTTGAAGGAAGAATTTGTCTGTCCCCAGTGATATTTGTGCTCTTACTCTGGAAATACACTGCTGTAAGGCTATATAACAGTTTTAGGTACCTTCTTTTAATGCCTTTATGCTATTGGAAAATTATTCACACTTTTTCTTTTTGCTGTTTGGAACTATTTTAGATTTGCCTTGTTTCTCTCCCTTTACCTCTCTTTTTGTCTGTTCTCTCTCCTTCCCTACATTGTAGGAGGCTTCTATTTGCAATATTTATAAGCTCTGAAGGCCACATAAAAGGTGTGTTGTATTCTGTATTTAATTTAATTTAATTTAATTTACAATTTACTCTTGATAATTGAAAAATGCATTTGCTGTCAGAGTTTGCCTGCTTCCTGCAATTTCCTGTGCTCTAATACACTGCCTGAAGGGCATATAACCATCTCAGGTGCATTTATGGTACCTTTATACTGTTGAAATTTATTTATAACCTTTTTCACTTTTTAGATTATTTTAGATTCATTTGGCTTATTTCTCTCCCTCTCCCCCTCTTTTCTTGGTGCTGACACTTTCTCAAGGCATCCACAACATCTTTAGCATAATGGCCCCAAAGATACCCACTACAAATGCAACTCAGCTATGTAAATTTTGCAGCAGTTTTTTTGCAAGACTGAAGGGTCATTATGCTCAATCAAAAGCATGTGGTGAACTGTACAAACAGCAACAGGAGAAATATTATGCATCCCTTCTGTTGATCAAAGCTAGATCGAATTCTGACCCAAACTCATCAGAGATAGAGCAGAGACAGTTTAATGTACCTCATGATAGTCCAAAGACACCAGACAAAGGCCCAGCTAAAAGGCCTCATTTCTACTCACCAAACAAGTTCATGGACATAGATATTCAGGACAAGGTTGTCAATACCTTCCATTTGGAACTGCCACAAGAGCCCTCTGTTGAACTCTATCCAAATGAACTACCTCCTATTAGACAGAGTTCTACTTCCAACACTAAAGGTATGGATATATTTGAGGCAAGACCATTTCCAGATGCATCCACAGTCCATGGTACTTGTGAGACTGTTTTCCAAAAGCTTCATCGAACAACCACCACCCCCAATTTACCTGCATTCCCATTTGCAGATGAGGCTGAGTGGAGTCTGGTTGAATGGCTTGGAACTTGTGGAATTTCAAATGCTCAGATTGATGCCTTTTTAAAAACTAAATGGGTATATTAGTTGCTTGTTATATTGATTCAGTACTAACCTACTTGTCAGATCAGTGAAATGGAACACCAGCCAAGTTTCAAGACAGCTCAAGAGATGTGGAAACATATTGATGAATTTTTGCAAGCAGGTCCAGAATGGCATTCAAAGGAGGTGGTTTTACCTGAAGCTCCCAATGAACCACAAATTTTATACTATCATGATCTAGTTGAATGTTTGAGTTACCTGGAACAGAATCTAGCATTTGAGGATGCTATGAATTATGAACCTATCCTTTGGTACTCAAATGAAGAGCTATCTGATGCTGGTCGTGTTTATGATGATATCTACACTGGAGATGCCTGGCTGGAACTGCAAACAAAGGTACCACCAGGTGTTACAGTACTTCCTGCTATTTTGGCATCTGATGCTACACATGTAACAAAATTTTCTGGTGATGGCAAAGTTCATCCAATTTATGCTTCTAGTGGGCATATAGATTCAACTGTTCGAAATCAACCAAGCAAGCTTGCTTTCATGCTTGTGGGATTTATCCCAGTTTGCAAATTTGGCAAAACTGAATTTCCCACAAAAACAAAAGACAATCAATTTCCAGGAAGGTTGCAAGCACGCCTTTTTCACACATGCATGAAAATAGTTGTGGAGCCACTGAGACATGCAGGAAAAATTCCTGTTTGGATCCCAGATCCCAAAGGACTTTTACGAGAACACCAAATATTCCTTGTACTGTATTTGGCTGATAAAGAAGAGCAAACACTAATTGCATGTCTTGGGAAAAACTCATGTACAACCTGCCTTGCTGAAACCAAGAACTTAGGAGAACTTCATATTTGCTCACCACGGACAGCTCATAGTATTTTGGAGAAGATATGTACAGTTCGTAGACATGTTGGGGTCAATGCTGATACATGGACTTTTATTACTGCAGCTAAGGAAGCTCAATTAAGTGGGGTGGAGTATCCATTCTGGGAAGATCTCCCACACACAGATATTTGTAAAGTTATCTGCAATGATGTTTTGCATGTTTTGCATAAAGCTTTCTATGATCACACAGCTAAATGGTGTAGGAACATCATTGGTGATTTTGAACTTGACAAACACTTCTGTCGGCTACCAAAGGAGCATGGGTACAGGCACTTTAGCTCAGGAATATCAAAAATTTCACAATGGTCAGGATGGGAATGGAAAGATCTTGAAAGATCTTTTCTTCCTGCAATTTATGGTGCTACAAGCAATGAAATTGTTCAAGCTGTCAGGGCTGAATTGGACTTTATTTTCACTGCTCAGTGGACACATCTCACAGAGGCAGACTTGCAAAGGCTTACAGAATTTGATGAGATTTATGATTTACATTGAGAAGCATTTGTCACAGAGGGTGGTCGTACCTTGAAAAGAAGTGATGATCATTGGGCTATTCCAAAGAAACATTGTCAGAAGCACTATCCAGAAACATACGCTGGGTTGGTGCTACTAATAATTATAGTACAGAGATTTCTGAACGGTATCACATTGACCTTGTCAAGTCAGCATTTGAGCACACAAATCACAAAGACTATATAACTCAAATGATCACTTGGCTCACCAGACAGGACAAAATTCAACAGCACAGTTTGTATCTTTGGTGGCTAAATAATGATTGGACAGGAAACCTACTGCAAACTAGTTCAGACACATCAAATGAGGAAATTTGTGAAATCAATGTCAATCTAGCTGAGAGTGAGGAAGAAAGGTTACCACAAAGTAATCAACTGAGTGTTGTAAGGTTCAAGCCAAAACTCCATGCACTGCAAGCTAAATCATCTCATGCCATTGCTAAACGGCCACCTTTTTCACAAGTGCCTATTCAAAAGGTTACTGATGATTATTCTATACCACAATTTGAAATGGAGTTGAAGAAGTATCTTATCAGAATCACAAATAAAGACATTACAACTCGACAGCTAAATCAAAATGCCTTAACATTTCACCTACCTGAACACTGGAATACATTAGCTATCTGGAGTAGAGTGTCCATTGAACTACCAATAGTTGGAGTATACAATGGTTCTAATGAACGATGTGGGGTGCTTGCCAGACTAAAGACTTCCAAAAGCTCTATACCATGTTTTGATACTGTTGTCATTGATGAGCAGAGTGACATAGGGACCCAACAAAATGGCATGAATGGTAAGTCATTGAGTTATCAAAACATCTTATAATACTATTTAATGAATTCAATTCAATTATAGGTCTTCGAATTGGACGTTTGAAACTTATCTTCAGAGCAGCATGTGACCCCATGACAAACAAGCTAATTACTGGCCAGAATGAAAAATATGAACCTTTGGCCTATGTTGAATGGTTCTCAAAGCCTAAAGCAGAGACAGTCAAATATATTGATATGTACGAAGTAAAGCAACTTGTTAACAAGAATAACCAGAAGGAGGGAGGTGTAATTCCTTTGAACTGGATTGTGCAGCCATGCTCCTTAGTTCCAAGATTTCCCAAATCAAAGACCTTGCCTCCTCTTGATTTTGATGAACACACTTGTCTTGATAAACATGATAGATTTTTTGTGAATTCTTTTCATAACCAATTAACATATCAGACTCTATTTTGATTAACTGGTTTTCCATTCTCATCATGTTTACTATGCCAAGTTGCTTGATCCTTTCAAACATCCATCTTCCATTGATGATCCCTCTCATCCTTTTCATTTCCTTTGTTCCATTCTGCTCCCTTTGTTCTGTTTTTTACCTTGACTTTATTTTAATACAAATACTTGTCTTTGTATGCTACAAGTCTTCAGTTCAAATATCAATTTAGAACTCCCTTCTCTTATATTAGAGCTTGCATGCTAACACCTTCAGCATTCTAGAGTATGCTCCCTTGATAAGTGGACTGTGATAGTAATCCAATGCTCTA
This sequence comes from Hysterangium stoloniferum, assembly GCA_015178975.1. Lineage (NCBI taxonomy): Eukaryota > Fungi > Basidiomycota > Agaricomycetes > Hysterangiales > Hysterangiaceae > Hysterangium > Hysterangium stoloniferum. The sequence continues at coordinate 17,376 of WHVD01000333.1, read as the reverse complement.
TTGGTTAGAGCTATCTGGTCACTTTAGTAGGTTTTGTTAATGTATATGACTTTATGCGTTCCATTGTGTCCAAAAAACTCATAAGAGTCTAGTATTTTTATTTTTATTCTTCCACCACCAGGTCTCAGGCTCTATATGTGCCATTCAGTTGGATGCAGGTGGCAGATGAATTGGTGACAAACCTGTCCATGTATGTACTTGACACAGTCCTGAGCCATAGCCTCTGAAGATACAATAATATGTCCATACAATAAATCAACCTATTATATCACTCAGAATGAAAACAATTATATTTGAATCAAATTGTCCTGTACCTGGGAATTATAATTCACCTTCAAGGAGATAACTTTCCCATATTTCCCAAATGCTTTATACAAAGTATCTTTTTCCACATCACAAGGGATATAAAGCAGCAGGACATAGGGGGGCCTCTTAGAATCAGGTGGCTTGCCAGAACCCATTGGGTAATACAGTTCAGACTCTAAGGTAAGAACATCTATAAAAATGAAGTCTTAATCCCTTGTTTATATTAGAGCATCATATAAACATACCAATTCCATCTTTCTATAAGCAGAAAGAATATATCCATCTCCAGAAAATCCAAGTCCAAGAGTCTGCTTTGAGTCTGCCAGATCTGTTTTATTTTGCATCTGAGGAGTAATTAGCATGTACTTGATTACATAATAATATTGCTTACTTCTTGAAAAAGTCCCCATGACCCGGAAGTTGGGTCACAAGCCTGCCAGTGAGGGATAGGAATTATGAAGTTTGACATAAGCTGGGATCAGGGTGAAAGGGGTTTTCTTGAAGGCACAGGTTTGGCAGAGTACTATACTACTTAGTATAGTATGAGCTGATTAGTAGTTTTTCTGACTACCCGCTTTTAACCATGGGGAGTGATTAAGTATTACCTATTATTACAATAAATGTACTGTACTGCATATACATCATAGTACTACTTAGACTATCCAAGACTGTCTGGACTAGCTACTAGCATACGGCTATGCCCCACTAAGCGTATCGAGCTGGTAGCCGATATTCATGTACTATGTGGACTGTCTATACTGTCTGTACAAGACCTTATCGGTCTAGACGGTACTGTACACATTAGCGCCCATCTCCATTTTCCTAATGTCTATGGAGGTGCCCGCTAGGCATACCTGAGCTGGTACAAGACCTTGTTGGTCTAGATGGTACTGTACACATTAGTGTCCATCCCTGTTTTCCTGATGAAGCATTAACCTTCAATCTTGTATTAAGAAAATATCTTTTGATTTTGATTTCTCTGCCAATTGCGATTTGGTTGTCGGTCACAACTGAGACTGTTCTGTCAGGAATAGGCTTGGGTTGTTCTCAGTTTCAGCTTCCACTAGTTAAATTTTCAAGCTCAGTATATTTGGGATGTAACTAAGGTTGCGCACATTTCCAACCCTGCTCCATTTTGTTGCTTTAGTTGCTCATCAATAGTGTCACAATTGGTCACATCACATAAAATGTACATAAACCCTTCCTTAGGCACCCAAAAGATTTTTGTCTTATGGAGATGCACAATCAAATACTTGTAAAATTTTGAACAAGATTGATTAAGGTGAATAAAATCTGCAGTTGTTAAGAACAGAAAACTGACTAATGTCGGTAGGCCAATGGGGACCGATCGGAAGGACTTGGCTTCAGCTCATGTGCTGCACCCTTGCAAGTTACTGTCAGGTGTTCTTAAATTTCAGGTGGGTGAAAACTAGTCCTATCAAATTCCTCACGGTGAGTTAACGATCAGAACCAAAGGATAAGCCGAGTGTTGGGCCAAGGGGTCAGAGGCCAAGGGTGGGCCAGTGCACACCAAGGTGGGGAGCGGGATACTTAGAGTGAGACTTATGAGAGATGTATGTGGGTGTTCTGAGTCGACATTCTGATTGCCTAGTAACTACATTACAGTGGGTCTATATACAAATTATTGGCATCTAGAAAATACTAACTAAGGGAAGAGCTGAAAATACTATTGACAAATAAGCTTGACTAGGAACCAGAAGGTTATGATGAGTTTGGAGGCCATGAATTAACCAAGAGTGGGTTTACGAGAAAAGGAAATAGTCCAAGGGTTACAGGTATATAGGGCATAGGTGAAACATAGAGTAGAGTGGATCAACATAAGTAAAAAGGGGATATATCAAAGTATAACCAGATAGTACAAGTATAATTGACAGAGGCATAAATGGGGTTTGATCACCATGAAGGTATACATCAGTGTCGGGTGACCAATGGTTTCTGATACAATGACTTGATCAATAACTAGAAACGTCAGTCGGCGGTAATATCCTTGGGGACTGTCAGGTTGCGACACAGCTGTGACACGGTTGTAACAGCAGTGGACCAAAGATAGCCAAAAAGTTCAAAAAAAAGTTTGACCATCTCTTGTTAGGACCAGAAAACCCACTGGGCTCTGGACCCCATCCTATATGCACCTGATGCTTTATACCCACCAAGTTGAAGTTCACAACCAGACAACCTGCTGGGACCCGGATGTCAAACCTGTCTATGACCAACCCTCTGCATCTCATGTACCAGTCATCGGAATACCCACCAGGACCCACACATGTCAACCTGTCTATATCCGACTCTGTCCCAAGTACCAATTCACCAGACTCCGCCCAGACAACCTGTCAGCTCTCTAACTGAGCTCCATTCCCATTATGGTCAAATGACCTATCATGTTTCAGACCCTGCTGAAATTGGACACCATGGTCTCATGAGGGTGCAGCCTATAAGTTGAAGCCAAGTCCTACCAGATTATCTGCAGGTTTCTCCAGAGACCCTCCATGAGCCTGCATGTCCCTTAACACCTATCCACTCTGGCCTAGTGTCAGATGTTTACTTCCTGGTCACCTTTTGTAAAATATGGTTATATAAAGTATAGAAATATGCATGTACCATCATTGCCTCCCAGTCTATATATTAAGAGTCATGTGCAGAGCTTATCAGAGGGTTCCTGGAGAAACCCATGGGAAAGCCAGTAGGACTTGGCTTCAGCTTATAGGCTGCACCCTTGTGAGATCGTCTTGTCCAATTTCAGATGGGTGGACAGGAATTCTGGGGAGTCTGGGAGGGGTTCATAGATTGAGAGGTCAGGGAGTTGACTGTGGGAAGTCTGTGGAAGTTGAGGGGTCAGGCAGAGATGAGTCAGGGGTCAAGATAGATAAGTCAGAGGTCGAGTGATAGATGGGTCGGAGCCTGTGGGCTCTGATGAGGTAAAGCAGTGTGTTTCAAAGAGGAGATTAGAGCGGAAAATATACTTGAGATTACTGGGGAGAATCTAAGCTGATTTTCTGACTGGATTGTATGTACAACATCTGCCAGTGTGAAGAGTGGTGGAAGTTCTAACTGTTCTATATATGAAGAATATTGACCGTTTAGGTATGACACGTAGTTGTATTGACTATCTAAGTTCAATACATGCCGACAAGTATCAACTATTTAGTTCAATACGTCCAAGTGAAGTAACTATCTAAAGTAGAGTAGATAGCTACAATGAAATAAAGGAATCAACTGTACAGATCCTGAGTGACTGCTTGAGTGTAGAAAATGTAAGGGGACAAGTCATGCACACTTTATTTTCCCCAGATTAGTACCCCCCAGACTATGCCTTATTGTCTATTCCATTTTATTACCTCCCCATAACAGGACATCTTATTCTTTATAGGGTACATTGAACTGATGTAAGAGAGCGCTTAAGGCGTGGGAAAATACACTGCGTGCTGTATAGCTGACGTGTCACACCTGGTAGAGTTTCCTTAGACTTTTCTCTTTGGATTTCCTCTACTAGGTGAGTAGATAGTTATCTTGTATTTAGTCATTTATATATACCTTTGGATTTCCTCTACTAGTGTGATATCCACTCTTAGAGTTGCCCTTACAGAAACGAGTAATGAGAGTTGAATGATAGAGTAGCGCGGATGTCGTCTGCACAGATTGAGATATAGATAAGGTTTCAACTGGTACAGTTCGAAACCAAGAATGTGTAGGTAGTTGAAGCCCATCTGTGACGGTTGAGACAATACCTCAATCACGACTTACAGGACACTAACTGTGTGTCTGGGTAAGTCGTAGTTACGAGGTAAAAAAGTGTCTGAGTTTTAACTACGGGCACTAGAATACATAAGTCTGGCGTGTATGCGCCCACAAGAGTTGATGTACCGCATACATAGGTTGTCGAACTAATTATAAGTGTATAGTAAAATAGAGAGAAAGTAGAAATAATAAAGGAAATATAGTATGAGCTCATCCGACTATATTTCCTGAGTGTATTTCGCTGTACCTCTCACAGTGCCCCCCAGGTCGAAGAGCTATGTCAATGGAGGTGGCAAAGGACACTTGGAACTCCTCCCCATGCATCCTGCGATGAACCTCCAAGGTGTAGGATAGCATTTCCCCAGGCGAGATGCTTGGCATGAAAGGAAAGAGCAATGTCCTCCCGCTTCAAAACATCATTAGTAGATGTCAACCTGTCCAGCTTCTGGATCGACGAGACCCAACGACCGTAGGCCTTCTGGCGCATTCAAATGATGGTGTTATGACCGTGTCGCAGCCGCTCGGCCCCGAGGTTATCGCCACCTATCAACGATTCAAGTTATCGTTCAAGTCACCACATCGGAAACCATCGCCCCTGATGCTGACGTATGCTTTTGCGGTGATCAAACTCCATTTACACCCACATCAAAATATACTCGTACTATCTGGTTAAACTTTTGATATGTCTCTTTTATTATGATGATCCACTCTATTCTATGTTTCACATATGTCTATCTATATTTGTAGTCCTCGAACTATTTCCTTTTACCGTGATTCTGCTCTTGGTTATCATCAGCCTCCAAACTAATCATAAACTTCCCATTCCGAGTCGAGCTTATTGTTAATACCGTTTTCTGCCTTTCTCCCCATTAGTATTTTCTAGACGCCTGTTACTTGTATATGAACCCGCTGTAATTGTAGTTACTGGGCAATCAGAATATCGACTCAGAATACCCTCTTACGTCTGTAGCAGTCTCATACTAAGGATCCTCTCATCCGCCTTCACGTGCACTCGCCCACTCCCGGCCCCGACCCCTTGGCCTGACACTTGACTTATCCCTCAATCCCGATCGGTATCTTGCCAAAAGGAACTCGTTAGGATTAGTCTCCACCTGCCCGAAATTTAAGGACACTCAACGGACATTTGTGAGGGCACAGCACATAAGCTGAAGCCAAGTCCTTCTGATCGGTCCCTGTCAGCCACCGACATTAGTCAGTTTTCAGTTCTTAACAGATGGCGTGAACATGATCAGTGGAAGCGTCCATAATGTGGGCAATAAGAGGAGGCTGAGGGTGTCATGATGGCAGGGTAGGAGAGAGAAGCGGTGAGGAGCTCAGGTGCCAGAATCTGACAACAGTTGCTCCAACATGTCGACGAGGTCCACAGCTGAGTGGATTGGTGTATGCTCAGGAAGAACACAAGAGGAGTTGACAATCAGGGACCGAAACATGGAAAGCTCCACTCGTTTGATATCCTCCACTAAATGCAGCTGTTCCTTAGGGTCGTTGACACATAAGTAAAATGTACTCATGTGGTCCGATAACGTGAGAGACCCGCTATACCCTTGAATATGCCCTTTAAGAAGAGGGTACCGCAGAGTTGGTCCTAGTCGCATCAGCGTGCATCCCACAGTGAAGATGTCTGAGGGGTAATTAATGGACACCCACATCCAACTTGACTGGAAGAGATGAGAGGAGCCAGCCGTATCCCGAGAGTGAGAGGGAGAGGGCGGCTGCGGCGGGGGGCTGTGAATGGGGTTGGCCAGGGAGGGGTCAATGACCAGGGGCTCGTCGGCTTGAACATCAGCTTTCCACTTCCCTTTCGCCTTTTTGCTTAAGGGGGGAGTTTCCTCAAAGACGTCCATTGCTGGGGGAGGTTCCTTGGAGACCTCCGTGACTGAAGGAGGTGCCTCGAGGACTTCCTCCATAGGTGTCGTGAGAATTTCCAGGGTAGGGTGATCAACATCCATTAATGTAATGTTAGATAGTTGAATGGGGCTCCCCAGGGAAACGCAAGGGGAGTAGGGAGAGGCGGGCGGTGGACTCCGCCCTGACGAGGAAACAAGGGAAGTATCTGACACCACAGGGAGCAGCGGCATCAGGGTAGAGCAGGTGACGACAAGAGGTCAGGTGACGTGTAGAGGGGTGGGGTTGGCTGCAGTGCTGGAGAAGGCTTGGATGTGGGTGAGGGCAGTGGTATGAGGGAATGTCCTGCGGAGGGGAGGGGTAATGGTATAGGGGGAAGAAAAGGTAGGTTGGTGGATGGTTCAAGACTTCCTGGCAACTTTGAAAAGGGTGTGAAGTGCTGTAGTGGGGGTACAGAAGAGATGTGTGGAGGTGGGGAGAGAGGATTGGAGCTGGATGGCATGGCAGAGTCAGCTGGACGATACCCCCTCCAAACTCTGACGGAAGTCGGCAGTTTTTGTCGTTGGTTAGGGTCACTCGTGAAGAAGTGGATGGTGTCAGGGAGTAGAAAACCTTCATGGCAGTCAGTGCCGAGGTACTTGCTGTCGTAGGTGGGGTAGCGCGACTGGTCGTCCTCCGAATCAGATGAAAGATCACCAGGCCCCATCCGGTAGGTCCATTCCTGAGGTCCACATTGTGAAGGGGGTCTGGGAGGTAGTGCAATTCCATCCCCATGTCGCAATACAATGCTTTGTAGTTTGATCCTTCACACCTTGTCCCAATCATAGAAGGTGACCCCATCTTTTCCTTTCCTGCTTTTCTGTCCTACACTCCGAACGCAAGGTGTGCCCCCGTCACTGCAATCCATCTCAGTGAAATCCATTTATTTATGACCCAAAGGGGGAGCCATGATTGAAGGATTGTTGTGTCCTTCCATTCTCCTCCATTCCTGTTGTGTCCACCTTGAAGGGATATGATCCCTAGCACCCATCTTCCACTGTCCTTCTAAGTACTCCTCCCTCCTCTTCCGCTTGAGCGTTTTCAATTCCTCTTGGACTTGTGCAGAGAAAGCCTCGGACTGCCGTTTTTTCCTGATCTCCTCTTCGGTAGAAGGGAAAATACTACGAGAAGGTGGGGGGGTTTCACTCCATGTTCCCGAGGGAGCCCCCCAAGTATCAAGGGACGGGGGCATAGCTTTTGAAATGGAGTCCATTCGTGTATGGTGTGTGGACGGTGAGGTCTCCTCCACATGCTTGACAATTTCTGTTTGAGGGGGTGGGGAAGGAGGAACTGTTGTTTGGGGTCGAGGTATTCTTTTGAAATTGGGAAATCAAGGTCTGGGGAGAGGAGTGTATGGGGTAAAAGTGGTTTCATTCCCCGAGTTGGTGGACGTTCCCACCTGTGGTCCTGCATGGCAGAGGGTATGGACGAAGACCTTCCAAAATTACCCATGGAGTGCTCGACTTTTTCAGTACAAGACGACGTGGTAGAAGTATTAATAGGTTGGGGTCGCAGTATTCTTTTAAAATTGGGGAATGTGGGTTTGGGTTGTTGCTCCTGTGACATAGTGTACCGATTTGAGAGGTTGACGTGGAGGAAAGAGATAGGGGGATGAAAATTTTCTTTAGCAGATTTATGTATTTTATATTAATTTCAAACTCCACTCGGTTATTGAGGTAAAAGCCCGAGGGGGATGAAAGCGAGAGGTAGAGTTAGAAGTAAATAAACATTGTTGTCGTCATGAGAACATGAAACGATTGTTAGATTCAATAAATAGCTTTGTATGCTCTAAGAAGAGTGGGGGCATTACGAAGGTCATTGCTGTTTAACCAGGTGTCCTCTTCAGGTCTATAACCTTTCCATCAAACTTGGAAAAGGAGTCGATTTCGATGCTTTTTGTGCCCTACTATAGCTTCTACTTCTGTTAAGTGCCGTGTTGGGAACTTATTCCAGAACTATCGGAAAGTCACCAGGAAGTCGGAAACTATTGGATAGGGTTAGGACGTCGGCTTCAGCTTATGTGCTGCACCTCTATGCAAACACTCAAAGTCCTAAATTTCAGAAGTGAGACTTATGATAGAAGATACGGATATTCAGAGTTCCGAAGAGTTCTGAATATCAAGCGTACAGAAAGATGGAAGAAGGAATAAGAAACTAAGTCGATATCAGATCTAAGGTAAAGTACAAATTCGCGGAAACTAATATAAGTCTTCTGGTTATTGTACTACAAACTGAGACCATAATAAGATGGAAATGGAAGTATTCTTAAAACGGAAATACAATAAGACATATTGGGGAGATAATATTCCAAAACAGGAATATAATAGACAAACGAGTGAATACTTGTCAATGGACAAATTACCAGATACAGAACAAGGGGAGAATGTGGAAGATACGGTAACTATGATGTTCCATAGTCGGAGATCGGAAGTTGGATATTGAAACATCCGGGAACGGGTCGTAACAACTTCATACTCCTCGTTGTTACAATTGAGTTCCCGAGGATTCTCGAGTAGCTCCCTGGATCCAAATTCCTTAGGGGAGAGGTGGTACCTTTTAAGATGGTCTCGGTTGATCACTGGGTGCAATTGATATTCTGAGGGAATGCGAAGTCGAAAGACTTGGGAATTGATCTTCTCCAAGACCTCGAACGGCCCTATCTGTCTTTGTATAAGTTTCCTTCCGGGCCCTTTGGCTTCGATGAGCTCGAGGGAATGGGGATTGATCAGAACATAATCTCCCTCCAAGATATCTTCCACCAATCTCCTTCTCTTATTGTAGCTGCGGGCTTGCATTTCCTGTGCTTGCGCAATCAAATCCCACGCCACCTGCTGATGGTTTTCCAATTCTAAGATCCATTGGTCGGCTAGAGGGCTATCTGATAATTCTCTGGGAACCATGGGGTCATCCCCTCCTAGACAGTGAGACATTCCTCTCAGTAAGTATCCCATTAGCAAAAAGGCCAGCACGTAGCTTGTTGAACTTTGAACCGTCGAATTGTAGGTATGTGCCACCACTTGAGTCCATTTAGACCATTCCTCCTTCGAAGAAGTGCAGTATGCTCTGAGCATTTGCTCAACGATAGCATTGGCGTTCTCCATTTGACCATCAGTTTGAGGATGGTGGGATGAGGATACCGCAAGGGCACTTCCATATACCTTGCAGACCTCTCTCCAGAATCTACAGGTCCACCTCTTGTCTCGATCACAAATTATCCTCAAAGGTAGACTGAAAGGAGTGGCCACTTTATTCACGAAGATTTGTGTGAATCCTTCTGCGGATAGATCTGAAGTTGTGGGCTCACAAATTAAGAAATGCGTGAGTTTATCCACAGCGACAAAGCTGGCTGAGTAACCACCCTCTGCAGAAGGAGGCAATCCCGTAATCAGGTCCATCGAGACAACCTCAAACGGCCTTAAGGGTACATCTGCGGGTCGAAGAGCTCCTTGTCGAGCAGAATGATCAACCTTAGTTTTCTGGCATATGTCACAGCTGCGAGCGTACGCCACGCAGTCGTGCAACATCCTTGGCCAGAAGAAATGGTCCTTCATCAGCTGAAAGAGTCTGTGACCGCCCGTGTGAGCTCCTTCAAAGGGGTTATCATGTATCAACTTGAGTATGGTTGATGTCATGCTGCTAGGGACACAGATTCGACTTTTCCAGTCCGAATCTCGAAAGAACAATAGCTTATTCTTGCCGATGAAATAATGCGAAGGGGTAGCTACCATGTTTGGAGAAATAGGATCGGCAGCGTAATGATTTCTCAAGGCAGGATCCTTCTGATATCCATCGCGAAGTTCCTTAGCGTAATTTTCATCGATTTCTATGAGCAATTGGGGATTCGAGAGAGTGAAATTCACCTCATCGAGTTCATCGTTCCTGGGGAGGTTGTGCAAATCCCATTTCATTTGGGGGACCTCTTCCATGGTTCCGACTGGTTCAACTAACTTGTGGTGAGTGAGAAAGATGGCCTTTTCCGCCGGTTTGTTCTCCCATAACATCTTGTTGTCAGTCTGGTTGTAAGAATCTGCTACGATTGGTAAAAGGTCGTCTCTCATGGGGCTAGCATAATCAGGCACTCGGGGAAGTCTAGATAGTGGGTCAACATTGCTGTGTATCCGTCCCGCTCTATGTAATATTTCCAGACTGGGGTATGCAGCGTATACCGCCCCCCATGTGGCCAGTCAACGATTGGTATTCTCGTAAGATCTGGCCCATTGTAACACTGCATGGTCAGTGATCAGGAGGATATGTTCTCCCTCGATAAAGGGCTGGAAATGGACTAGTCCCTCTTTAGCAGCTAACGCCTCTCGCTCTGTGGTGGAGTAATTACACTCTGCTTTCTTGAGTGTATGGCTCCAATAGGCGATGATGCACTCGACCGTGATGCTGGTGTCATCAAAATCTGAGGTCCAGGAATCTGTCCAAGTAAATTCCGGCTCCTTGGTTTTATAACAAGTGACGAAAATGGGCACGTCTCGTGATTGATCAAAGGCTGCTCTTGCTTGGGCATAAATTTTTGTATCCTTTAGGTCCTTAAGTGTCATCTTCTGTATTTGTTGAAGACAACTTCCCAGATGATTGTCCCATGTCTTAGAAAAGATCACAATGTCGTCAATATAAACTAGGCAGAATATCCATAAGTAAGGTGCAAGTACAGTCTGCATAACTCTTTGGAATATAGAAGGTCCGTTACGAAGTCCAAAGGGCATTCTCCTGAATTGCCACAGTCCTCGATGGGATCTGAAGGCAGTCTTCGGTTTGTCTTCTTCTAACATCTCAAGTTGGGTAAAGCTGGCTAGTGCATCAAAGGAAGATAGGACGTTGGATCCTGAAAGCACTTGCATGATTTCCAATTGGCGTGGCAGTGGGAACTTATCGGGAACTGTTAGACTGTTCAACTTCCTATAGTCAATTACCACTTGTGGTTTCCCATTGCAATAAACGACTAAGGCTGGCGCCCCCCAAGGACTCTTGGACGGTTCAATTACTCCCTGTTGAAACCAAGTATCCATTTGTTTGTCAATGACTTTCCTATTAGCTGTGGAGGTTGTAAACATTGACATTGAGATAGGTTGCGCGCCTTCCTTTAACGGAACGTTGACCTTGACATCTACTTGTCCTAAACGTCTGTCTACTCCGAAGGCTTGGACGTTCTTAGTTAATACCAACTCCAAATGGGAGGAGACGTCAGTAGGAATGTCAGGTCCTAAATTAACCAGTTTATGCAGGTCCTCCACACAAAACGTTTCCGTGGTGGCCACCTCTGATGTTTTAGGGCCTGCCGGGTCGAAATCGTCTGTGAATTCCCATTCTGGGGGCTGTCCGAGAGATTGAGGATTAAGGACACCCTCCTCTTCTATTATTGATAAGCTTTCTACTAGGTGAGCGATCTTGGTTGCCATTGACTGCATCAATGCCTTCTCGGTCAGGGATCTAGGCATTTGGGCCCATTTGTTCGCATCGTGAATTAATCCAACGGTTTCCCCTCATCTAATGATTCTTGGTGTCAGAGAGGGGTTAGTGCGAGGTATCGCGGTGCTTTCCCTAGAGATAGCAGTAGTGGGAGCGGCTAATATACTTCCATCATCATTCTGCAAGACAGCTCCCTCAACTATCCATTGGTCACCAATAAGGTCTCTGACAAAGATTGGTACTAGTCGAGCGGATTCCAGTTCTATAGTACAATCCTGTAAGGCCTGTGCGACTCTTTCAGTATGCACCCCTTTGTCTGGTTTGGAAGTCAATTTAGGTGAGTCATTGGCTGGTTCCTCAAGGGGGATCTTGCTAATCGAGAGGGCTAAAGGCTGCGGTTCCTTGGAAGAACTGGCTGGGATGGACCCCGTCCTCCCTGGTAGAATCAATCTAGAACCCAGTGGTTGGTCTCGTAGTGTCCTGAGCTCATAGTTCACGTGAAAGTCCTCTCCGAGAAGAATTGGAACGGTCATGCCTCAGACAATGTACGTTTCAGCGGTAAATCTAAGGAGCACACCGGTGTCATCTTTGAAATAAATAGGGATACTGATGTATCCTAATACTTTAGCATTACTGGTAAGTTGTACGAGGTGCAGCTTGAGTCCTTGCTTGAGCTTGGGGCGGTCCTCTAATTCCTTATAGAAATCCTCTGAAATTAAGGAGAGGTTGGCCCCAGTGTCCAGCCTAATTTTAATAGGATTAGAGGCTTCTGATTTTCCTACACGTCTATAGACGTGTAATGCTGAGATCCCAATACTGGAATATCCACTCAGGGGGTCCCTTCTGCGGTAAATAATGGTCGAATCCTCCTTCATGAGTCGACTGGATTGAGGGTATTGAACTCTGGGTCTTTTGCTTTCCTTTCTTGTAGCCAGTTTGACGTTCCTCCTGATGCATCTACCGTTAGGTATCTCGGACGTAGCATTCAGAAGGGAGAAATCTGCTTCAGAGTCTGACTCATCACAAGGAATTAAGTTGGGTAATTGTCCTGGATCGAAGGGGAAGCTCTCCTCCTCCAATCCCTCTGACTTAGAGGGATCCTCTATAATGTAGGTCTGACTTATTTCCTTAGATCGGTTCACAAATACTTCCTCGTTGACGATTTCCTCAATGGTGGGGGGTTCAGGTCGCGATAAGGCTCCCGTCTCAGTCAAACCTTTCCGGTTCTGACGATGAGCACCTAGCCAATCTCCTTTCTCGAGAAAATCACGGTCTGATATAGAAATATAGACTTGCGATGCCTCATTCTCATTTGAAGATGGGTTCACGTCTGAAACAACGTCGTCCTCTGTTTGAGGAAGGTAGACAGAAATGAAAATCGATTCCTCATCAACGTTATGTACTTGTCCCTGTATGCTTAATCCATAAACCGTTTCATAAGCTCTCTGATCCTCCGCTTCCTCAGTTGGGTTCTGTGCAGAGCATTTGTTAATAGAGACATAATGTGACATCCTACCAGTGTGAGGGCAGTCAATCTTAAAATGCTCTAAACTCCCGCAAATCCAGCACTCCTTCGGAGGTTTAGCAACACTTTTCTTGTCGCTTCATTCGAAAAAGAACTTGCCATGCTTCTTACCCGGTTTTGCATTAGTTCTCCTAGGGACAATTTTGTCTTTGACTTCGCCGAGAAGGATGTGGCCTCGACTAGTGGGGTTGATTCCCTCTTCCTCATGCCCGGGATCCAACTCTTCCTGCTCGGCGATCATGACTCTGGGCTTCTGAAACTGGTAATGCTCTCAATGTGTTTGGACCCAAGTGTTGATCAGAGCTTCTTGCAGATTGTTAGCATAAGTCTGTAAGCTCATGATGTCGTCAATGGGTTGTCCTTGTAGGAGGTAAAGTGGGTAGCATGAGGATGAGTCTGCATGTTTTGTCCTTTCGATTCTGGTGGAAACCATACAGGAATCAATAAAGCTTAATTCTACATTGAATATAGTGAACAGGTGTCTCTCGATCATGGCCGACTTGTCGAAATTTCATGGCTTCCCATTCTAAGGCTAAAGACTCGTGCCAACGAGTTCCAAGTAATCCCTCTACGATACCCCAAAGGAATGATCCATGAGATTGACTGAACTCAGTGCGATGTTCATGGTCTAAGGTGCTCCACCAGATCTTGGCATTGCCGGTGAGTTGTCTTGGCAGAGCGACTCCTAACAATGTGCTCATGGAGTCTGAGATCTCCGAAAGACTCATGATATCCATGATGTAGTCCAAGGCCTTGGATTGAGTTCCATCATATTCAGGAAGGTCAGACCATTTTATCTTGATGTTGTTGGTGTTCAGAGAGATCCTTTTCTCCTTAGGTAGGTCATCAATAGGCACGCTGGCTCGAGATTGCGTCGGAGTTCGAAAGGGAAGGTTAGGTACTCCACCATGATGCCCCCCACGTCCCGAATTCCCTCCATAGCCTGAACTACTAGAGCTCCCAGATGAACTGATAGGGGGTCCTCCTGGTGGCAGGAAGGGATTTGAGGAGATTTGCAGGGAATGGCGGGGATCGTCTGGGTTCAGAGATCCTTGACCAGTGACCTGACCAGCTATGCCCTCAGTGAATGCAGTAGAGAAGGACAGTTGACCCCTATTGGCGACCGATCTATGTCTAGTCGTGGGTATCTCATCACCGAGGTTAGGATGATCTGAGATTCATTCGAAAGCGACCCGAGAGCGATGAGTCCCCTGAGGTGCTGGGCTGGGTTCCTTCGAAATTTCTCTCTCAATTTCAGTCATATTCAAAGGCCAACGAGGCTGAGGTTGATGGAGGGGAATGCAGATTTCCATTCCCTTTTCCTGAAGATGGTCTGCAACTTGCATCCTCATATCTGATGGGAAGTCTTGCAAAATAATGGGACAATTGAGCGAATGAAGGAAACAAGTGTCAGGAGACCCATTCAGGGTACGAACAAATGAACTAGTTGTGGAGATGGGCGAATCGGGTACCTGGATGGAATCACCATAAGGGTAGAGCACTTCCAAAACCATCTTATCGAGTCTCCTCTGATTTCGCCTTAACTGACCCCTTAGAGTAAAATATGCAAACGAAGAATTCCGAGTGATCCTGTTAAGAGATTCCTCCAACATCCAGATGTATATATACTGGTAGTCAACCTTGGGGACGATGTGATCCCCACCGAGTAGGATGTGAAGGATTTGCAATGCATCATCGTGTGTGCGGAGTGCTTCAAGAAATAAAGAGAACATTTCTTGCTTAAGAATCGTCCTTCCTCCTTCCATAACATAAGTAACCTCACTCGACCATTCGGGAATCAAGTGGGTCAGATCCTCAAGGGTTCCAGGTCACGTGAATAGATCCTGTGCCGATAAAATGGCCTGATAACGACCCAACCAGACTGCTATAGTCACCGGTAAAAGAGGGTAATCGTATTGTACTCCTCCACAAAGGGAGTAACCTGATCTGCAGGAATTCGATCGGTGTAGTACATATCCCATTGCAAGTCGATGGGCTGAGCGTAAACCATATGACCCCAAAAGAATTGCTTGAGGATGACCTGCCTAGGCGGGAATGAGAGAACGGGTTCAGGGGCACGGGCAGTCTCGACATTAGCTCCAGGAGTGCTCAACTGCCCAGTTGATGGACGTTCTTCATGTGGACCTGGGGGAGTATCCGTTGACGGTCCAGCTGCTGCTCCAGGGGAACTTCCAGGAGGAACTGGTTTTTGAAAAGTCAACGAAGACTTCCTCATGGTGACGTTACAGGGTGGTTCCAGACTTGCAGGTCTTTGACGAGGTTTTGAACTACTCGGGGTCATCGAAGATCTCGGTGTTTGGTTCTTGCCAGTGGTCATTTACATGCTTAAAAGCTAACAGTCGTAAAGTATCGTTTTCTTCATAGGGAAAGAGCGGTCCGGCCCGGATCACCACTGTGAAGAGTGGTGGAAGTTCTAACCATTCTATATATGAAGAATATCGACCGTTTAGGTACGACACATAGTTGTATTGACTATCTAAGTTCAATACACGCTGACAAGTATCGACTATTTAGTTTGATACGTTCGAGTGAAGTAACTATCTAAAGTAGAGTAGATAGCTACAATGAAATAAAGGAATTGACCATAGGTACGATCCTTAGTGACTGCTTGAGTGTAGAAACGAGTAACAAGAGTTGAATGATAGAGTGATGTCTTCCACGCAGATTGAGATATAGATAAGGTTTCGACTGGTACAGTTTGAAACCAAGAATGTGTAGGTAGTTGAAGCCCATCTGTGACGGTCGAGACGATACCTCAATCACGACTTACAGGACATTAACTGTGTGTCTGGGTAAGTTGTGGTTACGAGGTAAAAAAGTGTCTGAGTTTTAACTATGGGCGCTAGAATACATAAGTCTGGCATGTATGCGCCCACAAGAGTTGATGTACCACATACATAGGTTGTCGAACTAATTATAAGTGTATAGTAAAATAGAGAGAAAGTAGAAATAATAAAGGAAATATAGTATGAGCTCATCTGACTATATTTCCTGAGTGTATTTCGCCGTACCTCTCACAGGCAGACTATATAGACTGTTGGAATGTATAACATACCAAATCCAGTAATAATGAAAACTAAACTAGCAAACATGAAATGAGAATAAGTAAATACCAAACTTGGTGTTAGGAACAGGATGGAGCAGAGCGGAGTCTGAATTGTGACAGGTCATTTGGCTGTTGGGTTTTCAGAGTGGGGTCCAGTGACTGGTGCATGGGACAGGGTTGGAGATAGACAGGAGTGGAGTCCGGTGGGTATTCCGGTGACTGATACATGAAGTAACGAAGGTCGAGCATGGACAGGTCTGACATCCGGAGTCCAGTGGGTATTCCGGTAAACTGATAATTGGTGCATGTGGGGTGTGGGTGCATATAAGTTAGTGCCTGGAGTCCAGCGGGATTTCTGGTCATAACACTATACTCCCTTCCCCATCTTTTTCCAGCCACCCAATTCCTCTCTGCTTGCCTTTTTGGCCCATGTTAAGGTTTGAGAAACAGAAGTGGTTAAGGTGGAAGACCAGGAAGCCATACATACTTAAAATGGGAGGTCCAGTTCTAGAGACCAGTGGAGCTTGCTTCAACTTACATATGCATTGCACTCTGAACATGAACTGTCTGAGGTACTCTAGTATTTCAAAACAAGCAAGAAGTATGTTTTTAGATAAAGTAATCAACATTTAGCTAATAACTGGAGGGCCAGAGTCTAAGGAGGATACATAGTCACAATTTATTGAATATACAAAATTTTATGAAAAAGTCCTCATACTTTTAAGTGAGACTATTTCCTCTGGCTATGACTACATGTTTTATATTTCATTACCCCAAAATTTCATCTTTAAGAGTTGTATGCTCTTTTAAAATATGCATAAATGTCATGGTTAAACAAGATTATCTGGGTTGTTACCTAGTCTTTGGGATAAAATGCATAACATCATGGTTAAACAAGATTATTTGGGTTATGACTTAATCTTTGGGATAAGATGCATTCTCTTGTATATACTGTACAATTGTAAACTTTCAAAAATCGTTCATATAATTTAAATTTATTTGATTTAGAAACTTAACCAGAACTATCTGGCCTACCAATCCATGTTGTGGAATTTATCCCCAAAAAGATAATCTACATATGTTTGTTTGACTAACTTTTGTCAGATTCAAGATAAATATTAATTCTACAGCAAACAATATAAATATATACATACTTTAGTGGATAAATAACTTTTAAAGTTTTTGATTATCCTCCTAAGGTCAAAGGTCTCAGACTTGCCAAAGACCAGAGTATAAGTGTAAGGTTGACAATGAGACTAGAATGTTAAGGTGTCAAGGACAAAGGAGGTTAAGATCTAAGTAAAGGGGACAAAGGGGGCTCTATGTTGGGGGGGGATGATAGAGATCATACTAGTCAGGAGGTCTGACTCTATAAAATGGGTGGAGCTTGGCTTCGACTTAT
>WHVD01000332.1:0-40839 GCA_015178975.1 Hysterangium stoloniferum | reverse complement strand
TCGACTTGCATTGAGTGCTGCTACTACATGTGCACAAATTCGTGCCATGGATCCAGCCATGAGGAGAGATCTCTTTGCAGAATACATCACATTGCAAAAGCATTCTAAAAACCTTGTTTTTTTTGACCGAGAGTTTGATGAGCGCAAGAGTTTCCTTAGTGAGTACTTATGCTTTACTTTTTGTTTATCTTTTTTCTAACCTGCTTATCTAGTCCAATGTCACAAGGCCGTGTCATTTATCCAGAGAGGTATCCCTGCCTATCTACACATGTGACACATCAAATTCAAGTGTTTTTGTGCATTGTTGTCGCCTGTATTGCTATTTGTAGAGGGTGAAGACCATCGCTGGACGAACCTGCGCATTCTGCTCTGATTGCGGCTTAAATGGTAAGTCGGATAGTGCTTGTATATTGCACATTGTTTGCTAAATCATGCCGAGTCATTATTGACGAGAAGTATGTGAGTGCCAACCTTGCGGCAGATTATCCCACACATGATAAAGATGGCGGTGTGTTGCAAGTGTGTATGTAACAACTAAGATGATATAATATCTTTTACAGCTGTCTCACCGGTGTCTTCTACTCCATATCACCATATTCCACCTCGCACTCCTCTTCATAGGAGGTACTTATAACAACTCGCAAGCCATCTTCTCTTGCATATGCAGCGAGTCATCCTGTGGCAGCTGGTGAGTACAGTTGTATAATTAACAGCTACCTTCAAATCTCACCTGCAATAGCATTGGTACCGCCTGGTATTCAAGCACCCTCACAATCCCGACTTCAACGTGCGACCGGAACCCATGCCCTCACTCAGCAGCACGAAGTACGCTCACCCCTTTTTTCTATGCCCACTCATTTTCGTTTGAGCCAATCGAGCAGTCGTCCCCATTGGCGGAATAGTCGTTGGCCCAAGTCATAGTCATTGCTCAGCTCCCACTGTCGACAGGTCGAGTTGTGATCGTTTATCTCCCACCAGCAGCTTGGACACCGATCGAGATGGAAGCCCCGATATACTTGAATTTTGTGATGAATGTGCTGCTTATTTCCCTCCCAAGGCATTCAAGGCTCATATTGCAGACTGTCGTGGCTATCGTGCATAATGTCTTGCCACGCAGCTTACCCTCCTATTCTCGTTTTTTATTATCATTCTAAATTTTTTTAATTAAGATTGTAAAGTACATATATTTCAATGCTACGAGATCAGGCTAGACTGTGCATATTTATAAGTGACTATATAGAATTACAGCAACTTGAGATCTAGGCAGCCAGACATGTTATTTAACACCCATGGCTGCTCACAGTGTTTATTGCGTCTTTGACAAATATGAAGTGGCTGGGGGCCTTACAGCGGAGTGAAGTCGACCTCATTTGATTTCACACTTGATGCCATCAGATCTGGGAAGGACATATGCGAATGGTAACAATCGACCTATACTCGATAAATTCTGAGGTTGACAGCGCCAACGTCAGCAAAGTCGTATTGCAACCGTGACGTTCAATAATCCCCTAAATACTAACTTATGGGGTGATAATTATCAAAACTATTATTAGATGCTGTGTGAGCCTTCAATGGAAGGCATGAAAAAGTAGTAAAGTAACTACTAAGTCCACTGCAGCCTATATAGTTCAAAGAAGGTGAGGGGATTTTGCTTGCAAAGGTAGGGATGACATGTTGTGAATCTTGTGTAAGTACAGCTACGAGTCTGCAGAACACTCTGACTGACTGCGCTATAAAAGCCTGGCACTTTCTTCTAGTGTAAGTACGACTGCTACACCCAAATGTCTGCTTTAAATGAGATAGCCCTGGGGAATCACCATGAGGTAACGGTTCAGACCTACCTTGAAGGTGTTGAGCTACCACCCTTAGCCCCCCCAGGTGTATGGAGTTCAGAGTGATGGGACCAAGATCATTAAGACTTGGATGAGAGAGATATTCAGGGAGAAGCTTCGAGAACGATGGGGATGTAACAAACCTGGTCATAATTTATGTTATCGGGCCCCGATGATGAGCAGCACATACATCTGTCTGCAAACCATATAGAGATTTGGGTTGACGAGTGGATGAGTAAAGTATAATGCTATTTCCATGTGATCTGTGTCACATGCTGTGCATTTCAGTGTCAAGGAGAAACGACCTACCATGACCCACCCACCATTATCAAGATATCCACCAACACGACATCCAATCTCAGCCCGTATCGAAATCACGCCGTGGACTGGGGAATGATCTCACAGAGTCTTGTGACATCTTCAAGTGTTGACATTGGCCCCGGGTATTACTGTGGAGTCGGTTTGGAAAGGGTTGGGATGAAAGTCCTTCAGAGTGCCAAGACAGCTGTGCTGATCGCAAGCTAACAATGTACAGGGAAATACCAGCTGGTTGATGTGATCGGTGAGAAGAACCTCTGATCGCTGTGAGCTCCTTTACAGATAGTGGATGCACGTGGCAGATCGCTTCCACAATATACACAAGGCAGAAAAAGGGTGAGGGATCATGAAATTCTATTACAGCACGGGCCATGTTTATGATAAATGTTGATGCAACCTCATCCAAGTTGGCGTGCAGTGGTGACTTGACTAAAATGTTGTATAGTGATGACATAATCGGAGCTGACATGGCAAGTGGCTCTGCATCCAAGCAATAAACACCAGGGCAAGAAGGCCGAAGCCAAGAATGTCATAAGCCGGGTAGTGTGACCTTTGCCGCTCCTGTAAGAAAATACCGAGAAACTCTTTAAAACCACTGTCGCTCTTCTCCGAATTTGAGGCAGATATGTAGGTCTATGACTCAGACATGAGTATTTCCAGTATATTCAATGATTGAGGTATCCTTATCTCGCTAAATCAGCACTATCTTTAACTAGTCTTCTTACACTTTTTTTTTGACATTGACTAAGACAAGCCGTCCACCGTGCCTCGTTTACCATCCACACCGAAGCCACTACTCACTCGCTCAGAAACAAGAAGGAGACACCAACTCGGATTACCTCCCCTCCTCATAAATCCCTCCACCGACACCGCAACCACAGCACACCCTACCTCACCAACCGAATCAGGGCCCTCTGAAACTGACACCGATACCGACACCAAATATATAACATTTCAAACGCACCCCCCAACTCTCAAGGTCTCACCACAAACACGAACCAGAAAGTCAAGGATGCCACAACACGAGCCAAGCCAACCTATAGCAGAAGTCAACGTCGGCAAACTCAAAGAATGCCCAATGCTCACTGCTGGACGTTACACACCAATCATCCACCAAAACTGGTCAACAGCTTGTCGCCGATACATGAAGTTTGGGGAAAAGAAACCCAACGAGATTGTGAGTTATGTCGCAGACGCCATGATGGAGCCGCGACTCATGGCCTGGTACCAAGGGGATCAGACACAGATCGATACCCTCACATTAGAACAATACCTGGAGGAGCTCGCGAAAATTACCCTTGAGAAAAACTGGGCCCACCTCATTAGAGAAAAAATCCTAACCAGCACACAAGACAACCAGCGATTCATCAACTGGAAAATTGAGATGGAGAACCTCAATGTGATTCTCACCACATCAGCAAAACCCTTCGCCTTGTCCAATGCTGCCTTGAAGACACAACTAGAGGCAAATCTTGACAAAGCCCTCAAACGAAACCTTCTTGTTGAACCAATCCTTGCAACTGAACTCACAGCATGGACCAGTGAAGTGAAGGAGCATGACGAGCGTGTTCGTGAACAACATGAATTGATGCAAGAGCAAATCATTGCCAACAATGCCGCTCGGGCATTCCGCCGCAATGAAAGGAAGGATATAGCCTCTCGTTTATCTGACCCTACACCCAGCTCCACTTCCATGAACAAATCCAACATCAAACTTCCAAGGCTGACTGACGAAGAGAGGAGACTACTACATGAGCATCAAGGATGCACACGCTGCCGTGTTTTCTATGCAGGTCATCGCTCTGACACATGCCCCATGAAGACGAACAACTCATGGCCAGATGCTGCCACATACAAACCTCTTACCTCAACAATGGCACGTGCAGCTGCACCACACGTTACGGCAGGCCTGGCCATGGCCAACATCCAAGAATGCATAGATGAAGATACAGACACATACGTCACCTCCTCACTCAACCCACCACACATTCCTTTCACAGTCCCACATCTCTATGCACCCATAGAGATGACGGGACCTCTCATATCCAACTTCCCCCTATCCTTGAAAGCACTCATTGATATTGGATGTCCTGCTACAGTGATTAGTGACACCTTAGTCACCCAGCTGGGACTTCGACGATTTCCGCTGCCTAAGGCTGAAGACAATCTATCATCATTATCAAATGTGGCCTTGAGTTGCAGGGAGTTTGTTAGAATTAAGGTGACATCGGGGAATGGTGCATGGCAGTCAGGAGTATTTAACATGAAAATAAATGATGGATTACCCATACCGCTCATCTTGGGAATGTCTTTTCTCTCCTCACACCACATAGTGATTGACACTATCGAGAGAACGGCATGTGACAAGCGGGTAAATTATGACATTGTCAGCCCCAAGAGCTCTGGAAAGAGGGAGGGACCAACAACCTGTATAACACCACATATCAAGGCACCACAAGCCTCCCAGTGCAAGGAGACTTCGGAACCACCACTTGCTGGGTACCTGCTACCTGTCCCAATTATGGCTGCTGTGCGCGAAACCATTGAGAGACTCACCTTACAGGAAGTGTTAGCAAAAAAGGAGGCAGAGTTGAAGGCTACCTTTTCTGACCGATTTCCACTGAGATTACCAGATATGTCTGAATTGCCAACCCATATACACCACCGCATACATCTAAAAGACCCCTCTAAGATAACAGCTGGACAAGGGTATTCCACAGCGAAGAAATTCCACGATTCCTGGAAAATACTCCTTGAAGAACATCTAGCAGCGGGACGAATATGACCATCGTCCTCAGCATATGCATCCCCAGCATTTTGTGTACCCAAATACCGCAATGGCATACCTGCCCTTGACATCCCACCATGATGGGTTAATGATTACCGGGAGCTCAACAAGAACACCATCCGAGACAACTACCCACTGCCTCGGGTTGACGACATTCTGTCAGACTGTGGGCGGGGTGTGATCTTTGGTAAATTAGACATGAAAAACTCATTTTTTCAGACCAGGGTGCACCCTGAAGATGTCCACCTGACAGCTGTATGCACCCCTTGGGGACTATACGAGTGGACTGTCATGCCAATGGGAGGATGCAATGCACCATCCACACACCAACGGCGTATGACAGATGCGCTACGGCACTTACTCAGGAAGATCTGCCATGTATACCTGGATGACATCATTATATGGTCGAAGACACTGGAGGAACATGAGCACAATGTACGAGAAGTACTACAAGCACTGCGTGTGGCCAAACTATATTGTAATCCAGACAAATCCATCCTTTTTGCCACAGAGCTCTCCTTCCTTGGACACCACATTTCCTCAGAGGGCATTCACCCGGATGCCCAGAAGACAGAATGGATCACCAACTGGCCCCAGCCAACCACAGCCACGAATGTCTGTGGCTTTCTTGGGCTTACCCGCTATGTTTCTGCATTCCTCCCTGCCTTGGCAGAACACACCAGTGTCCTTACCCCCCTAACTACGAAAGAATGTGACCGCCAATTCCCCATCTGGACTCAGGAACACCAGCAGGCTTTTGACGCCATCAAACAACTGGTCACTGGTACAGACTGCCTCACTGTAATCGACTATGATGATCCAACAGGCAATATCTTCCTAACTACAGATGCCAGTGATCGACGCACAGGTGCTGTACTCAGTTTTGGCAAGGATTGGGCCACGGCCTGACCTGTTGCTTATCACTCATGCCAGTTGAATAACGCTGAACACAATTACCCAGTCCATGAGAAGGAACTGTTAGCAATTATCAAAGCCATCAAGAAGTGGCGTACCAGTCTCTTAGGGTGCCATTTTCAGGTTTACACAGACCACTGAACACTAGAATACTTCCAGTCACAAAAGGAGATGTCCTGCCGACAGATGCACTGGTCCATGTACCTTGCAGATTTCGATTTCAACATTGTCTATATCCGTGGAGAAGAGAACACAGTCGCCGATGCCCTATCTCACATGCCTGACGGTGACACCAATGCCATGCATGCTGCCTGTGCGTTAGCACACACCCGATCTCCAAAAAAGAGCATTGTTGGAGGGACACTTAACATCACCACTGACCCTGCCCTACTGGATGCAATCCAGCAAGGTTATATCCATGATGACCTCTGTAAACAGCTCGACAGCGATATCACTGCAGGAAGCATTGAAGGTGTGAGGAAGGAAGCCAGTCTCCTTTATGTTGGACGCCGACTCGTCATCCCTCGTGACATCACAATCCAGGAAATGTTGTATCATCTTGCACATGACACTCTGGGTCATTTCGGATTCGACAAGAGCTATGAAGCCCTTCGGCACTCCTACTACTGGCCCAACATGAGGCGAGATTTAGAAACAGCGTACATACCTTCGTGCACCGAATGTCAGAGGAATAAAGACCGCACCAGCCAGCCTACTGGCCCCTTACATCCTCTTCCAGTCCCCGATGGCCGTTTCGATACCATTGCCATCGATTTCATCGGTCCTCTCCCTGAAGAACAGGGGAAAGATACAGTCATGACCATGACCGACACCCTGGGTGCAGACATTCATTTGGCACCCATCCATTCTTCCTATTCAGCAGCACAGATCGCAGTCGTACTCTTCGACGAATGGTACTGCGAAAATGGGTTAATGCTTAATATTGTGTCAGATCGTGACCCACTGTTTACCTCTGAACTCTGGAAGGTGTTACACAAACTCTCAGGAGTTAAATTGAAGATGTCGACTGCCTACCACCCACAGAGCGATGGCTCCAGTGAGCAGACCAACAGGACCCTCAACCAGCTAATTCAATATCATGTCGATATCAACCAGAAGGGATGGGTGGCACAGCTTCCCCGCATACATTTTGCTATCATGAACACTATCAACACCTCCACAGGCTTCTCCCCATTCCAGCTAAAAACTGGACACTCCCCACGACTCATTCCTCCAATCACACCCTTACCCCCAGGTGTCACCCCTGCTGAGGTGTCAGCACACGAGATCCTGTGCCGCCTGGAGTTAGATGTCCAGGAAGCACAAGACAACCTCACTGCCACAAAAATTTGTCAGGCCTATCACGCTAATAAACACCGTGGTGCAGAAATTCGATACAAAGTGGGCAATTTGGTCATGCTATCTACTTCACACCACCGCCATAACTACAAATGAAAAGGAAAGAAGCGGGTAGCAAGGTTTATGCCCCATTTTGATGGCCCATATGAGATAACACATGCCTTCCCCGAAAAATCAGTCTATACCTTGCGACTTCCCAACAATCCCACCTCATACCTGGGTTTCCACTCCAGCCTCCTTAAACCATTCATCCCTAATGACACCTCCCTTTTCGCCAATCGAGAACTCACCCGCCCGGGCATAGTAGTCACAGAAGATGGCACGGAAGAGACTCTCATCGATAGGATTGTCGATGCACACCGGCGTGGCTGTGGGATCCAATATTTGGTACACTGGGTGGGTTTTGGAAAAGACCATGACGAATGGATGCCTCGCAAGGCCATCGAAGACACGGAAGTGTTAGATGTTTGGGAAAGAGAAAACGGACTTGATGCTTGACTGAGTTAAGTTTCTGGAGGGGGGAGGGGTGTAATCCTGGCCGTATTACCACAGGCACACATCACTGATCGGCTTCACATGGTCACTCGACTCTCCTTTTTTCCTCCATCTGATTGTCTCTGACTTCAGCTGAGCCGCCCCTCTGTTCCCTAACTTACGACACAGCCCCAATTATCCTGGGTACCCTGTGCCGGTATCAGATGCCCGACAATGGTATATAATTATTGACCTACGTAGTTACAGATTCAGATTCGGACCTTTTGTATCTTACGAACCAACAACAACTCAACAGAGAAATCTAGTCCTGTCTGTGTTGACTGAGTGAGGTCAATCAACGACCTTACATCTTCACAGTTTTGGCAGTGTAAGATGCTTGTGTAGAAACTTGCCAAGGGCACCATGGTCTTGTAACAAACAGGCGATTTCCCGGTATATTGTCAGCTTTGCGATCAGCGAAGCTGTCCTAGCACCGTGAAGGACTTTCATCCCAACCCTTTCCAAACTGACTTCACAGTAATACCCGGGGCCAATGTCAATACTTGACATTGTCCCCTCGCTCCGCGAGATCATTCCCCAGTCATCAGCATGACTGCAATAGGGGCTGAGGTTAGATGTCGTGTTGGTGGATATTTTAACAACATTCGGTGGTCATGGTAGCCTGTTTCTTCTTGACACTGAATGTGCAGCATGTGACACACATCGCATAGAAATACCATTATACTTTGCTCACCCACTCGTCAACCCAAATCTCTATATGGTTTGGAGACAGCTGTATGTGGTGCCTACCATCGGGGGCCCGATAACATAAATCATGGCCAGGTTCGTTACAACCCCATCGTTTTCGAAGCTTCTCCCTGAATACCTCTTTCATCCCTTTAACGATCTCGTCCCATTGCTCTGAACTCAATACACCAGGGGACACTAAGGGTGGGAGTTCTTCCATGTCTTCAAGGTCGATCCCGGCCGTTGCCGAATGGTGATTCCCAAGAGTCGTCTCATTGGAAGTAGACATTGGTGGGTAGCAGTGTCACCTACACTAGAAGGGGGTGCCTTGCTTTTATGCCGCCACCAGTCGGAGAGTTAATTCCATGAAGGCACAGCATTATGGCCGTACTTACACGAGATACACACCATTTCATTCCTGCCTTCGTCCACAAGGTTCCCTCACCTTCCTTGAACCTTATAGGCTCCACTGTATTGAGGTAACTACTTCTTACGCTTTCCACTGAAGGCCCACACAGCATACCATAATGATTCAGTCGATTGTCACCTCATAGTAGAGCATTTGTCAGCTTCAGAGTTGAAAGAAAAACTGCTTTTCTGATATCGAGAAGTGACATTGCCATGTACCATATAAATGCAGTCCAAAGTGATACCCAATGGTTACTGCCTTCAAGTTGCCGCTGTCAGCCTCAGGCTTTGTCCAGAGGGATTGCACATTTCCTGTTTTTAATTTTGCAAACTTTCACCAAGGAGAAACCCCGGGCCAGTGATGACCTAGTCCCATTAATGGTAAGCAATGTGATTTTTTCATTGGCCTTCACCATATCCTTGGTTGTGATGAATCCATCTGGGTGCGTATTAACACATTCTAAATATAATCTCGTCTCAGGCGAGACTGACAGCTAGCCTTATTATTATCTCTCTGTCTAAGTGGAATGTTTCGCCCCACGCTCACACGATTGATGCGTGGACATTGCTCTTCAAAGTGACGATGACAAGGTAGATCAAGCATTGTGACCCACCCGTAGTTTGACCTATTTCAGCTCTTGCGGTATGTAAAGATTCACCATGCTGGCTATGCTAATTTACATTCCCATTTTCTGCCATCTTTCTACCCCCTTTGGTACTGCCAATTCCACTGTGCCCTTGGAGCTCCACATAGGTCACCGTAGCAATCCCTCTTCATTCCCACACGATAGCCATTCATCGCAGCACTGGGTTTGTCACAAGAATTGATCCTTCATTTTCTCGTTTTGGCTAATTTGTCAGTCACGGAATGGATGAAGTGTCCTGAGTCTTAACATACTTCCGAGCTGATAATCAGCTATTGTCGTCAAAAAATGGGCAGAACATGTGACGCTTGCCACGGCAATACATCATAGTGGCTCTCAGATAATCTCAGGTGCAGCAGGATAACAAAAGGATTATGTCTTGGGAATACCATTTGGATCACTCTTGACGACAATTATACTTCGGTATGCTAGTACCAGACTGAAAACGACAGCAATTCCTTTCAAAGACAGTGGAAATGGTCGAACCCAGTCTCAGAATGGTTCAGAAACACTCCAAGGATATTTGCTGTCGTGAGATGTATATATATAGTTCTTACAATATATTTAATTATTAGTCACAAAACACAAAGTCCTACAAAGCCAAAGGTATCATCGACACAATTCTCATCAGCAATGAATTCCAGAGTTGCAATGAGCATAAGAAGTGATTGAATGAGCTTTTAACCCGACTCAAATGATGTAAGTTTATGTAACTATTAATGCTGCCAAAGTGAGCTGAAAAAAAAAAGGAAACAGGAAAGATATTATCCTCTTCCTTGCTTCCTTTCAATATATCAGTTAAAGGTGTGACCACCGTGCAAAGGAAGGAACGAGGGGTAGAAACTAATATTCAAGGTCGAACCGGTTCGTTGAGCTGCGCATTGTCCCTTAATGTGGAAGGACATAAACAAGAATAGTGAGGGGAGAGAGCTTGAGAGCTGTGGTACATGCATATTCCAGGCCAGACGATCCAGCTATTAGTTCAGTATAACCGCAATTATTCTGTTGAGAGGCAACACCTGTGATCAACATGGTCTCCGAGTGATTTGCATCAGAAATGGACTGGGGAGGAGATCTATGTTGAAATCTGCTAGCCTAAGTTTCACAGTACGAGGACTCTCTACAATTGGAGTGTAGCCACTAAGAGTAGAGCAGGTAGATGCTAAGCCGGTGATATTGCTAGGCTTTCAGATGAGGGATCTACTCCTCATCTGAACTAACTATATACTAATATACATGGTCTGTGCACTGGTCTGTGCATGATGGCGTGCTACGGATCTAGTGAACTTTAACTAAATATAACAATCACATGTGTGAACCGGCCGGAACCTATACAGTCACAAGAGGAGATATGAGATTACAGTTAATCACCGTTATTGTTAAGAACTGGAAACTGACTAATGTCGGTGGCCGACAGGGACCGATTGGAAGGACTTGGCTTCAGCTTATGGGCTGCGCCCTCGCAAATATCCGTAGGATGTCCTTAAATTTCGGGCGGGCGAAGACTAGTCCTAGTGAGTACCTTTCGGCGTGATACCGATCGGAATTGAAGGACAAGTCGGGCGTCGGGCCAAGGGGTCGGGGCCGGGAGTGGGCGAGCGCACGCGAAGGCGGATGGGGGAAGTCTTAGTATGAGACTGATACAGGTGTATGAGGGTATTCTGAGTCGATATTCTGATTGCCTAGTAACTACAATTACAGCGAGTTCATATACAAGTAACAGGCGTCTAGAAAATACTAATGGGGAGGAGGGCGGAAAACGGTATTAACATTAAGCTTGACTAGGAACAGGAAGTTTATGATTAGTTCGGAGGCCGATGATAACCGAGAATGGAAATTACGATAAAAGGAAATAGTTCGAGGACTACAAATATAGATAGACATACGTGGAACATAAGATGAGACGGATCAACATGATGAAAGGGACATATCAAAGCATAACCAGACAGAAAGGCGTAGTCGGGTTTGATTGACCGGAGAGCATATGTCAGCGTCGGGAAACCGACGGCTTGCGAAGGGTTGTATTGTCGAAGACGTATAACGAGGGTATTCCATCGGGGACCGTCGGCCTGCGAAGGGTTGCGACACAGTCGTAACAGTATCCCCTCATTTGGCCGAAATCCCAAGGAGGCCGAAAATCTAGATCGTGTACGTAAATCAACGTCGGTTACGGGTTGTGTGTCAGAACGTCATGTGACCAGTAAGATTTTCGCATATAAGAAATGGGAAGTTACAAGGCGCTTGACTCTTCATCCTTTCCTCCAAAACAATGTCGTTGAACACTGGGGCGAAGACCATCCCTGTGAGGCTGATGGTAACTCCTGCGTCGGGTCCGAGTGGTACGCCGAATGCACAAGAACGTCGTCGCCAACTCGAGGCGAGGAAAAAGGCACGCGAGGAGGAGGAACGAAAGGAGATGGAGGAGCTGAAAGCGATTGAGGTGGCCGAGGCGGAGGAGAAGAGACGGGCGGAGGTGGAAGCTACGCGCAAGCGTCGGGAGGCTGAACTTGCGAGGAAAAAACAGCAGGAGGCCGGTCGGGCCCGAGAGGAGGAGGCGAGAAAGAAACGAGAAGGGAAGGTAAGTTAGGAGAAGTATCGCAGTGTGAATCTCTACTAATGTTCTCTTCTCAGCGAAAGGCAGTATCACCGTCAGTCTCCGATGAAGAGGACGAGGAAGACGAGGAAGACGAGGATGAGGCTGCAGGGCCTTCGAGCCCGAAGGTGTTTTATGCATATATATATATTTTTTTGTTACTGACTTTTAGTGATAGAGACAAAAAGGAGTCCCCAAGGCGGGGCCTGAAAATGATCCTAGGTGTAACCGCTGCACTGCTCGGAACCGAGCTTGCCATCCTCGGGCGAACGGTCGGGGCCGCACATGTCAAGAGTGTGCGGGTCAAAAACTTGGTTGTACCTACCCAGGGGCCGACGTGGGTGCGATCTACGGGGAGCGCCAGACAGACGCGATGGAGGAACAGAACCGCCTTATGCGGTTGTACTTCTCGGAGACCACTCGGTGGCGAAACGAGTCTCTGCGACAGCAGGGGCTCCTTCAAGAGCAAATGCGACTGCTGGGGGTGGCTATTGGAGAACAGACGGCCATGTTACAGTGGGTCGGGGGGCAGCTTGAGCAGTACCTCGAGCTGCCTAGTTCGGACGAAGTTGAGCCGGTTAGGGCCTTGGAGGAAACTGGAGGGAAGGGAATATCGGTTGCCGTCGGTAAAGCACGAGCTTCGGAGGCCGAGGAGGAAGGGGAAGTAGTAGAGGGTACTTTGGATAGTTAACAAATAATAATTGATTTAATCCTTTTTTTTTTGAAAGCGTGAAGAAAATTGAAAACATCGATTAGTGGGACTTGGTGTTTGAGGAATCGGAGGCCATCGGTTACCGTGTGAAGACTAAAGAGAGTCTAAAGGACCGGGTTTGTTCGGATACATTTGATGGAAAACTAAAACAATTTCCGATGCATTGCCAAGTTCGGTGGCTAGAATCCAGGAAGTTTCTTCATCTGTACCTTCATAGCCAGTCCATTTGACCAAATAAAGTAACTTGCACGATCACCTGCGATTGTCGATCTTGGAGTCTAGGATTTCCGATATTTCAAATTCGGGTTCCCCGTCGATGATCATGGGTGGGGGTGGTGGTTGTATGCGATCGGGTATACTGTTAGCAACACAAGGTTCTAACATGGATACATGAAATACCGGGTGTACTGCACGCATGTTGTCGGGGAGCCGAAGCGTCCATGAAAGCGTGCCGGCTTGTGCTATAACTTCAAAAGGACCTAAATATTTTTCAGAGAGCTTCTTAGAAGGTCTAGTGGTTCGGAAAAATTCGGCTTTAACGAATACTCGGTCTCCAATCTTGAAATCAGGAGGTGGAAGTCGGTTTTTATCCGCAGACCGTTGGTATCGTTCTTGAGCCATTGCAATAGTTTTACGAAGTTCTTGATGTAGCTCGTCAAGGTTTGTAACAAAGTCTTGAGCACGGGCGGATGCGAGATCGCGTTCCGGGTGGATTGCGATGTTGGGGTTGTAGCCTTTATTTGCAAAGAAAGGCGAAATGCCAGTAGTGGCATTTGGTGCATTGTTGTATGCGAATTCGGCCAGCGGTAGTAGTGATTTCCAATTGTCTTGTTGATAGTTGCAATAGACACGGATGTATTGCTCCAAGGTTTGATTCATGCGTTCGGTTTGTCCATCGCCTTCCGGGTGATAGCCCGAAGTGAAGTGTAACTTCATGTCTAGTGCTTTTCCGAGTGACCTAAAGAAGTGAGAGACAAACTCGGAGCCGCGATCGGATGTGACATGCGACGGAACACCATGCTTGGAAAATACATGGGTAACGAATAATTCAGCTAACTGTACAGATGTTATCGTGTCATATGTTGGAATGAAAATACTTTGCTTTGAGAGCCGATCCACAACAACTAGGATTGCTGTGTGACCTTCGGATGCCGGTAGGTGCTCGATAAAATCCATAGAAATCGAGTTCCAGGGTTTTTCCGGTATCGGTAATTGTTTGAGTAGGCCATATGGTTTGTGTCGCTGTGATTTAGAGCGTAAACACGTAGTACAGGATTTACAATAGTGCTTAACAAAATCTCGGATGCCGGGCCATGTATATTCTCTTCTAATGAGTGAGAGGGTCTTATTGAGGCCGAAATGTCCTGAGATTGGGTGGTCGTGCTTATGTTGTAGGATTCGCAGCCGAAGGGTGTCGGAATCCGGTACATAAATGCGATTGTCAAGTTGAATGAAACCTTGTGAGTCTAATGACCATCGGGGTTGATCGGGGTCGGACGGGTTATCGAGGTGTGCTTTGGTGACTGGGTCTAATGGAATTGCCGATAGTATATCTTGATGTAACTTTTCAGTATCCATAAGGATAACACTTCGCAAGACTGGATGAATGAGGTAAGTGGCTCGGATAGACGCGGACAGTTGTTCTGATGAAAACATAGGCTTGAAATTATGCGGGTTAACTGTGGCGTAGTCGCTACTCCCCTCTTTAGGATAGACGTCCCATCGTCTAGTCATAGCGTCGGGTTTTCCACCAAGGTGGCCGGGACGGAAACGAATTACCATGTTGAAAGCGGAGAGGTATTCGGACCATCGAGCTTGTCGACGGGTGAGAAGTTTTGTGGTTGAAAAGTAAACTAAATTCTTGTGGTCTGTAATAACATCTACCGGGTGGGCCGAGCCCTCCAAATAATGTCGCCATGTCTTGAAAGCTTCAAAGATTGCGAGTAATTCCTTATTGTGAACGTCATAGTTGAGTTCGGGCGCCGAAAATGTGCGAGACAGAAAAGCTACTGGGTGTACTTCACCATCGGTGTCCAGAATGGACAATATCGTGGCAAGCGCATAGTCTGAAGCATCAGTTTCCACGATGAGTTGAACGTCGGGTTTCCAGTGCGACAAAATAGGGGCAGACGTAAAGGCACTTTTCAATTCCTGAAATGCCGATCGGCATTCTTCGGAGAAATTCCACGGGGTGTCTTTGCGAGTAAGACAAGTGAGCGGAACGGTAATTTTTGAGTAATTGTGAATGAAACGATGATAAAAATTGGCAAAGCCTAAAAAGGACTGAATATCTTTAACCTTTCAGGGTTCCGGCCAATCTTGAATGACTTGAATTTTAGAGTCGTCCATGCGGAGACCGTCGGGTTCCATCATGAAGCCTAAGTATTCAACTGTGTCGACATCAAAAGAACATTTTTTACCATTCGCAAAAAGACCATGTTTTCGGAGTCTTCGGAGGACTTCACGGACGTGTTCATCATGAAGTGTAGGGTCTTCGGAGAAGATGAGGATGTTGTCTAGGTACATAATGACAAAGACGTCAAGGAGGTCGGAAAAGACGTCGTTGATAAAACGTTGAAAGACCGACGGAGCGTTGGTGAGGCCGAAAGGCATCACTAACCATTCAAAGGAACCATAGCGAGTGCGAAAAGCTGTTTTCCATTCGTCACCTTTGGCGATCCGAACCAAATGATAGGCATGTTTGAGATCTATCTTTGTATAAATTCGGGCCTTCCGAGGGGCGTCGAGTAAATCGGAGATTAATGGTAATGGGTACTTGTCTTTTCGAGTAATCGCGTTTAGTCCTCGAAAGTCAATGCAAAGTCGAAGGGAACCGTCTTTTTTCCGAACGAATAGGACAGGGGCTCCATAGGGAGACTTTGAGGGTCGGATAAAACCTATAGCCAAATGTTCATCCAAGAAATCTCGGATAGCCGATAATTCGGACTGCGAGAGAGGATAAACTGGGCCTAGGGGCGGATGTGAACCAACTTCAATATCAATTTTCAAATCGTAAGGCCTGTGAGGGGCGAGTCGATCGGCTTTTTGTTTACTGAAGACATCTGCAAATTCATGGTATTTTTTAGGAACACCTTCTAAATCTGCGATCGGTTCGGTCACCGGGGATGCAAAGCGACCGGTGACTTCATCAACTTTAAGATTGACTGTAAATGCTCGGGAGCCGTCCAGCTTGATGGCTCTCATAAAAGCTGCGGGGTTTATTAGAGAGACGGGCGGTGGAGAGCTCGGATTTGCCACAGGGGCCGGAGGTGCTGTAGAGGCCATATTTGCCGAAACAGGCGGAAACGGACCAGTCGTATCGGGTGCCGACAGGGTTCGGAAATGGATACTGCCCAATACCCAATCAATCAACGGATTATAGTGGGTGAGCCAGTTATGTCCTAGAACCACGGAGCAGCTCGAGTCCAACTGTGTTACAAAAAACGTAACTGTCTGAAAGGTTCCACACGGGAACCGAAGTCAGAGTTCGCAGGCTTGCGAGATTACGGAGTTTGAGGTACCATCAAAAAGTCGGAGCGGAATCGGATCTATTGCATAAGTTTTCAACTGTTTTTTTTGGGAAAAACTTGTATCTATAAAACAATGGGTTGAACCTGAATCTATGAGAGCTCGAAAAGTGAAACTCCCGAGAGGTTCCGAAGTAAGATTTATGAACAAGGAATTAGGATCATACAAGGCGGATGCGTTAAGATGACAATTTTCCGGTGTGCGAGGAGATTCAACGCAACTCTCCAACCGCACGGAATCCAGAGAGTTGCTTAATCTTTTTTCGACTCGGCAGCCGGCTTGGCCGGTTGTGAGGTCGTGGCCGTATTGGCCGATCGGGCTTTTGTGGCTTTTGGGCATGCAGCGACTCGGTGTCCGGGATCCGCACACAACAAACAAAGGTTGTTGTCCATTCGGCGTTGCTTTTCCTGTGGTAGGAGCTTGCCATCGGAGCCGAGTTTGCCAGTTAAGTCGGGTTTGTCTTTGTCTTGAGATTTATTTGACTGTTTGCCCTTGCCTTTTTTGTCGTTAGACCCTTTGTTTTCGGACTTCTTATCGGAAGTCGAGTTGCCAGTGTTATTGGTGTTTTGATTACCAGACTTGTTGGCATTTTTGTTGTCCGATGATTTTTTGTCCGACGGGTTTTCGCGACTGATTTCCGAACGTCGTTCCCAGTATCGAGCGTCTGCGTTTTGGGCTTTCAGGCACATGAGAGGGAGGGTTTTCGGCTTGCCGGTCTCTCCTTTGGAAACTTCGTCTTTGAGGCGAGACGGAAGGCCGGAGTAAAACTGGTAACGGAGGGCCGAATCGCCCCAGTCGCAACGCGCGGCGAGGTTGTTGAACTGGACAATATAATCGGTGATGCGCTGAGTGTCTTTCATTTTGAGATTAGAAAGCGCGGTTTCGGCATCGCCGGTTTGGTCGTAGGGACCGAAGTTGGTTTTGAGTTCCTCGACAAAGGCATCCCAATCGTGGAGCCAATCGGGGTCTTTGGAGGTGAGGCCAGAAAATGCAGGTTCAAACCAGGCTGCTGCGGAATCCTTAAGGTAAGAGAGTGCGAAGTTTACCTTTTGGTCATCCGTTGCAAATGCAGCCGGGCGGTCCCGAAAGTTGAATCGACATTGCATAAGAAATGTCGGCAATTTCTTCGGGTTTGAGCCAGTGAATGGCTCGGGTTTGTTGACTCGGGTTTGCCCAGGTTCCTTTTCCTTGATATTGCTTTTAAGGAATTCATTAAGGGATCCTAGAGTACCTGAAAACAATTCCCATGTTTCTTCAGGGTCGAGAGCCGGTTTCTTTTTTGCAGACTTCTTGGAGCCACTAGCCTGAGGTTGGTCGCCATCCTCGGGTTCGTGTTCCAAAACTGGTTGATTGTTAATCTCCTCAGTTGCTTCGGGATCAGTTGCTTCAGTTACTTCTTCAGCATCGCCGGTAATCTCCACAAAGCGAGATTCTTCGGAGGTTTCTGGTAGCGGAGTTCTCTGAGTAGCTCGGGCTGTATACAGAAAAGGAGACTTGAGAGTGGAAGATTCTGCTTCGCCGCTAGGCTTGGCATTTTTCCTCGGAGGCATGTTTAGACGGAAAATGCGAGTGTGAAATCAGAATATACTGTTAAGAACTGGAAACTGACTAATGTCGGTGGCCGACAGGGACCGATTGGAAGGACTTGGCTTCAGCTTATGGGCTGCGCCCTCGCAAATATCCGTAGGATGTCCTTAAATTTCGGGCGGGCGAAGACTAGTCCTAGTGAGTACCTTTCGGCGTGATACCGATCGGAATTGAAGGACAAGTCGGGCGTCGGGCCAAGGGGTCGGGGCCGGGAGTGGGCGAGCGCACGCGAAGGCGGATGGGGGAAGTCTTAGTATGAGACTGATACAGGTGTATGAGGGTATTCTGAGTCGATATTCTGATTGCCTAGTAACTACAATTACAGCGAGTTCATATACAAGTAACAGGCGTCTAGAAAATACTAATGGGGAGGAGGGCGGAAAACGGCATTAACATTAAGCTTGACTAGGAACAGGAAGTTTATGATTAGTTCGGAGGCCGATGATAACCGAGAATGGAAATTACGATAAAAGGAAATAGTTCGAGGACTACAAATATAGATAGACATACGTGGAACATAAGATGAGACGGATCAACATGATGAAAGGGACATATCAAAGCATAACCAGACAGAAAGGCGTAGTCGGGTTTGATTGACCGGAGAGCATATGTCAGCGTCGGGAAACCGACGGCTTGCGAAGGGTTGTATTGTCGAAGACGTATAACGAGGGTATTCCATCGGGGACCGTCGGCCTGCGAAGGGTTGCGACACAGTCGTAACAGTTATCATATTCTAACAATCTCATGCACAAATGAAAGACAATACTGGAAGAGAAAAGATGGTGAACATAGTGTATTACAGACTCCACAAGCAAGGAAACCAAGTTGATGTGAATGGTATTCAACATGTGTGTGAGAGAGAGTTGTGGAGCATGCTGTGAGGGAAACAGTGGCTGTATGCACTCTTAAAATGGAGCAAACTTCTATGTGGCTTGAAAATACGGGTTACAGATATGAAGAGAAATCATTAAAATCGAGTCAAATTGATCGAGAAAGACTTTCCCCTGGGCAACCATATTTCTTCAAAACTGAGACCATGTTAGAATTAGACGATACGGACGCACCAGTGAAAGGTGTCGCCACGACGCATCAGAAGCCTTTGGCGGTGAGAACTAGACCTTCATAGTCAATCATGGATTCTTCGTTGATTGAGTTGCGGATCGCGTCCCAATGGATTAGGCTAGAAATGAGAATGGCGGTGGTATTGAAGCTGCGCACCGTGGTACACGCGAGTCCAGGTCGAACATTGATTATTTCTTCGGCGCGTACATAATGTAGCAACTCTGTGTTCGATGTGACGATGGCAACCTAGATTGATGATTGTGAAGTACTGTGAGTCTTTGTCAATGTTAAAGCTGACATCTGGCAGTCTCCTTGGCTAGCACCATTATAGCGACTAACTCACCAGCATTATTTTTAATAAACCTGCCTGGAACACTCATAGTTATTTTGCGGGGGTTATTTTCCGAACAATGGAGATGTAAGTCGAATTCGTTAATTCTATCGACACATCAATGAAAGGTATGGTGACTACGCACAGGAAAGAACAGGTAACGATAACCAACGTTCAAGAGTCCTATGAATCTTGCCTTTCATATTAGATTGAATCAAATGTCTTTTTCGATACTACTCGAAATGAAACAATTCAAAACAGAACAATCGGTAGAATGAACTCCAATGAACAAAAATGAAAGCAGCACGTGAAATGTCGGGATAGCCAGTAAAATACATCGTCGTGGCGTGTAGTGTGACCCTAGCGACTGAAACATTCAAACACAGCACAAACGAGATGTCTTGGCTTGGCTTGTGCACGTGGCGGGTCGCTGTGGGTCCTCTTCAGCTCTGAGTTGATAAGTGATTCCCCCTAACATCACCACGAGTTACCTTTCCCTTATCTAAGGTGAATGCTCACGACAATGTGAAGATGTGTCGGTGTCTTGATCATGGTGTTGTCCAATGGCTTGACCCGGCTATTTCACGAGAATAACGGTGGGACGGCCTTCTTTGAGACGTCCTAGTGGTATTCGATTGACATTGTTATCACTAGTATATGCG
The DNA here is from genome assembly GCA_015178975.1 of Hysterangium stoloniferum. Classification (NCBI taxonomy): domain Eukaryota; kingdom Fungi; phylum Basidiomycota; class Agaricomycetes; order Hysterangiales; family Hysterangiaceae; genus Hysterangium; species Hysterangium stoloniferum. The sequence continues at coordinate 20,879 of WHVD01000332.1, read as the reverse complement.
ATGTGATTTCACCGAGTAGTCCTCGGAATATTTTCAACACCAGTCTAGAGAACCTCAGCGATCATTACAAGTGAATATTTTCGCTATTAAATTGCGTCAAACTATGTAGTTTCATACAACTCTCAAGTCCGCAGTCTGTTTGAAATGATTGTCATTTATAAATAGGATCTCAGTCTAGCCACGGGTGGTCCCCGCAAGTGTATTCGACTCACGTATGGCATCAACGCGTCCAAGCTGCAGCGCTCGTGGCAATGGTGAAAAATGACTATATGCGCTCTTATATTTTCTCGACCTATGGGAGCTTGATTGTCAAGTGATCAATGAAGATAAATAGTTTAAGGAATTCGCCCAACACGTTGCCTCGCATGGTGTGGAGGCCCGTGGTTTGAAGATCATGGATCTTGTCGATTGAACACTGGTCTGAATGTATGGCCTGAACGCGACATGTATCGAAATGGGGGAGGCCTTTTTCAGACCTTCAATGACATTGTATTTAAAGCAAATGTAGTTCATGATTCATATTGTTAGTATAGGGACGGTTAGTGCCGCAAAATGTATTCAACACATGTGTGGGGACACTGCAGACCTCGCGACGATAATACAAAGTGACTATATGCGTTCTTTCATAGGCTCAAATAATATAGCTTTATACCATCTGGAACCCCAGCTGCAAAGTGAGTTGAATAAAGGGCGACGCTACTTGTTTCCTCGTGGTTTGGTTGAGATGTGTCAGCATTATCGAAGAGAAATGATTAGCGAGTGTGTCCAATTGATGGTGCAAGACCTTTGTCAGGGCAACCATGTTCCTCCACCACTGATATGGGGGTCTCATTAGACCCTACTGGCACACAAGTGGATGGTGTGGTGACCACGGAAAGGAAAGAACGTGCGGGCAAATCTAAACGCTCAAGCGGGTAACTGATGGATTGGTCATGTCTCGAAACGCGCATGATGTCACAATGTGGAAGAAGAGAAACGAGCAGGACGATGATATCGAGGCTTCGCACTGTGGTACACGCGGATTCGGGCCTGGCCGATCCAGCTATCAATTTCAGAGTAACCACCATTATTATCTCGGGAGAATGCAAGAGCGCGGAATTTGGACTCGCTTCTATCAGAATCAGACTGGTAGGAAAGTTGCATAGGCGGATGGATGTAAGACGGTGCTACAAGGTCAAATATTGTGAACATACCGTACGATGGGCCCAATGAGCGAAGAAACCACATTCAGCTGGTTGATGTAATCGGTGAGAAGCGTGCAGTCATCGAAGAAGGCTTGCAAGGACCGCATACTCCGATACAGTGAATATGATATCTCCGAATCAGTATGACGTGTCAATGGCGCTGTATACATATTTATGTCGTCCACTAAAACCTTCAATGCAGCTCCAGCAATATCTCGAAACGATGCATCTTGGTGGATGCAACACAAGAAGCCGTGTAAGATAGTCATACGAGGTAATTCGGTATGGGTAATTTTGTCTGTTATGGTTTTATCGGCGGATGAAATGATGTGATGTCACGACGCACTGTATCCAGAATTCAATGCAAGCTCTGATCGCCGTGAGCTCCTCTACAGATAGTTGACGCACGTGGCAGATCGCTTTTACGATATACATAAGGCCAAAAAGGGTTAGGGGCCGGTCAAATTCTGAGACATGATGAGATTCTGATAGATAACCGGCGATAAAGGTTGACGCAACCTCATCAAAGTTGGTGTGCAGCGGTGACTTGACTAAAACGTTGTAAAGTGATGACGTAATCGCAGGTGCCGCGATGGCAGGTGGTCGCACATAGACATACTTTCAATTCTGGGTCAACCACTGACTTGCTGCTATATTCTTGAGACCTATCCTTACCGCCTCTTGACGGCGCCGCGGATCATTTATCGACAATTTCTCATGAGTGACTGAGTCTACTATTGGTTCCATTAATTAATATGTTGTCATGGGATGTAGATCATGGCCATGCCAAGTTCCTAGATGGAACGAAAGAAGATACTCCCCTGAAAATTGTGAATAACCCTGAGGATAATTCTTCAATGGTTCCCGGTGAGTCCTTCATACCTCCCCTTGAGATACAACTGAGAAGTCGTCAATCGGAATTAGGTGCATCCTCTCATCACTCGTGCGCAATGTCCCGATTGGCAAGCCAAATAGCATACATTTCTCCCGAGCTTCTCTTGTCGTCGTATAGTGGTGGTGGTGGTGGGGTAATGGACTCATCTGTCTCGCATGTTAGCGGTGTTGGTATTTCACACGATATATGTTTGGATGAATCAAAATCCTTTGGTAAGGTTGGAGACGGGGATGCACCACGGAAGGTCTTGAGTAGAGTCTTCGCAGCCTGGAGTTGACTGGCCTTTGCCGATAGAGCCAATCGATTTCAAGGTGACTTTTAAATGACATTTTGGATACCAGCAGGTATAGATGGTGGGCAGCAGTAATCGGAAGTCGAAGATGATACAGGATAGTGTTGTACCAGCGTTGATTCTACGTGAAGTATAGAAGTGGGCAACAACTTGCTGACCTTCTTGTACAACGAGCTTGACACAGAGGTAAATGAAATTCGCTGTCGTTGTTGGACTGTAGGAGATGTCGAAGGTGCGTTTTATAGACCGTTTGAAGCCATCTTAGAACTACTCCGGCGGAGGGCCTGAAATTCCGAACGTGGAGTGCCACGGCGGTGGCCGATGCCTTATCTTCGCTTATTACAAAATGAAATTCTGATAGAGAACGGGGGATATTTATGATTGTTGGAATACGAAGTGAGTCTCGTTACAACGGATAAGGACTACAATAAATGTATCGTCCTTATATGTATACGCCTAGTAACTGCTTACTAATATAGGCGTATGGTCCGTGCTCCTTGTTGCTCCCATATCAGATTCCCAAAATCCAACAATGTTGAAATAGACTCATGCGCCTAAGCTTAAGTTAAACTTACACAACGACTAAACAACACCGTCCCATCCCATATCAAGCTTATATGACAGTACCTAGCCATACCGAAATGTTGATGCTGTTGGAATAGTAGATAGAAGGACACAGAAGTCACCAGAAGTGACCAAACTCAGACTTAGACTCAAACTCGAATGACCGGTGGTGGTAGTTTGCCAACACGCAGATAGCGCTACGGTAAGTACATGTGGGTACATATGGGTCCAAACCACACACAACGAACAGATGCAACCTCATCAAAGTTGGTGTGCAGCGGTAACTTGACTAAAACGTTGTACAGTGATGACGTAATCTCAGGCGATGCGTCTCTATCTAACCAATGAATGCCGGGGCAGGAAAAGAAGGCCGAAGCCAAGAATGTCATAAGCTGGGTAGTGTGACCTTTTCCGCTCCGTCGGGTGTGACGTGAAAATATCAGGAAAGTCTCTAAAACCTCTGTCGCTCTTCTCCGAATTTGAGGCGGGTATATAGGTCTACAGCTCAGACATGAGTATTTCCAGCATATGATTGAGATATCCCTACCTCGCTAAATCAGCACTGTCTTGAACTAGTCTTCCCAGTCTTGGCGGCGTGAGGTGGTTGTGTAGAAACTTGCTAAAGGCACCATCGTCTCGTACCAAACAGGTGATTTCCCGGTATATTCCTAGCTTTCCGATCAGCGAAGCTGTCTTAGCACTGTGAAGAACTTTCACCCCAACCCTTTCCAACCGACTCCACAGTAATACCCGGGGACAATGTCAAGTATTGACATTGTCCCCTGACTCCGTGAGATCATTCCCCAGTCATCGGCATGACTGCAATAGGGGCTGAGGTTGGATGTCGTGTTGGTGGACATCTTAACAACATTCGGTGGGTCATGGTAGCCCGTTTCTCCTTGACACTGAATACGCAGCATGTGACACATCACTTGGAATAGCATTATACTTTACTCACCCACTAGTCAACCCAAATCTCTATATGGTTTGCAGACAGCTGTATGTGTTGCCTACCATCCGGAGCCCGATAACATAAATCATGGCCGGGTTCGTTACAACCCCAGCGTCCTCGAACCTTCTCCATGAACATCTCTCTCATCCTTTAACGATCTCGTCCCGTTGCTCTGAACTCAATACACCAGGGGAAACTAAGGGTGGGAGTTCCGCAATGTCCTCAAGGTCGATCTCAGCCGTTGCCGAATCGTGATTCCCGAGTCGTCTCATCGGAAGTAGACATTAGTGGGTAGCAGTCTCCGAGTCCAGGTCGAACACCGATTATTTTTTCGGTGCATAATGTAGCAACTCTGTTCGATGTGACGGTGGCACCGTAGATTGAGGATTATGAAGTACTGTGAGTCTTTGTCAATGTTAAAGTTGACATCTGACAGTGTCTCCTTGGTTAGCACCATTGTAGTGACTAACTCACCAGCATTATTTTTGATAAAATTGCCTAGAACCCTCATAGTTATATTCCGGGGGTTATTTCTGGGAAAATGGGGATGTATGTCTAATTCGTCACCGACACATCAATGAAAGGTGTGGTGACTACACACAGCATCAGTAACATGGTATTGGCACCTGGATGGTCTTGGACGCTCCATGAGTGCTGGAGGCGTGGGAGGAGGTCGCCCATTCTGGCAGCGTCATGGAGTGTCTGGGAATACCGACGTATGCCTTGGATGTCTTGGATTACGCCGGATGACGCCAGATGATACTGCCTCCTGTATCATCTACATCCTCCCGTGTCATCCACAGACTTCCAGCATCAACCACATGTCTTGTATATTGCTTATATATTAATAAGTTTTTCTTTTAATTGCCCCACTGTCCTAGTCAAATGGCTTGGAAAACTAATATTATTTAACTTTTTCGAAAGGTTGATTTTAAGTAATTCTAGATGCTGCCAGCAGTAATGAACTATCACTAGTACAATTTGACCGATTTGCAACCTAGATATTAACATACTAAGCATCCAAGTCATCGGCCAGAATTACGCTGTTGTCGTCACTGTCTGAACAATGTCGAGGTGTTCAAGGATCTTGCGGTATTTGGCACAATAGCCATTTTTGTCTTCCAATGACATGTTTTTCAGTTCACCTGTCTCCCTCCACTGTGTGACGGCATTATGGATCTGAAACAAATGTTAGGTCCTCCAAAAAATAGCTGAGTACAATAAATAAATTAGAACATACCACAATAGTTGTGAGGGCAATGACCTGAGCCGGAACAGGTTGTCGGTACAAGATGGCAAATGACTTCTAAATGTACATAATGTGACCAACGGAGATATTGAACAAGTTCTGGTAGATGGCACTGCCGTCCTGCTGAGGGGCGATGGTTGTAAGGACAATTGACTGTTGTTGAGGCCAAGACTGTAGAAAGCGATCTAATAAAAGCGATGAGTTTGGAATGGCAAGCCCAAAACATTAAAATAGCGTACATCGAGGGCAAACCATGAATATGCAGCACCAACAAGGATTTTGGCATTATCCCATGTTTTGAAACTAAGGCGGAGGTTGTCGGTGTATGCAATACTAATGAAACAACTGTTCTCACTATTTTAGGAATTCACACCTCAAAGAGCCTGGGGTAGGGTTGCATGATGAACGATTGTGTCGGGATTAATAGTGAATGTTCCAGCAGTCAAAAATGTCTTGATATCTTGAGCAGCTTGTTGCACATTTCTCTCAATATCCATAGTGAAGCGAGGAGTCTCGGGAATCATCAGATGGGAGTGAAGGGCAATAGCACCGGGGATGCATCCAAGACCGATGATGAGATGCCAGATGAAGTCGACATGGGCAGGGTCGGAAGGGTTGTCATTCTTTTTGAAGGCAATGATGATGATGGTGGAAACAACCACGGCAGTAAATTGGCCCCAGCCTTGCAATGAGAACACTCTGGTCATGAGACGCCCACGCATCCTCGTTGCAGCAAATTCGCTATAGATGGGAGGTGGCGTAAATAATAGTGTGTGAAGGTAGTAAACAGAAATACTTACTAGGTGATAAATGCACTAAGGGGTGGTCACCGCCAATTCCAATACCCATTAAGAAACGGCAAATTACAAGAGCACCGATGCTGCTAACTGCATGCCTGTGACCAGCAATTGCCTGAAAGAAAGTAGTGACAACGACGATACAGAGTTCAACCCCATCTGTGCAAGAAAAAAAAAAGATGGTTATTGAAATTTCAAAATTTAATTTTTGACATACATATGCATTTGCGACCGACGATGTCCGCAAACCAACCGAAGAGGAGTTGTCCAATAAGAGTTCCAACAGGTGATGCCACCTTGATAGCGAGATCCTGATGTTGAGTGAGGCAAGTTGTACCAGTTGGCAACTGGTACAACTTGGAATAAGTGTATGTATCGTTTTGTGTGGTTGAAAAACCTTTTGTGGTTTGGAGTGTACGCACGATTGGTCTGCCCTGACACCTTTGGAAGAATTGGCAATAAGGCTGGTCCCAGCACTAAGGCTGAGACTTGACTCATGAGATATGGTAGTGGACGTGGAGGCTGAGCCTTAAGTGGAGGCCAAGGCAGAAGTGGAGGTCAAGGCAGAGATGGAGGCAGAAACTGGGGCAGAGGCAGAGATAGGAGAAGTGGCAGTGGAGATGGTGATAAGTGGTAAATGTGCATCCGGGCAGCTCCAGCATATTCCATGAGTGGCACTTATGTCCCAACTCGTCCTCCTGCACATGCGGAAGTGACACATGGGTGCACCTGTATGCACCCATATCTAGTTAGGTGCAGAACACTAGCGCTGCTCGCCTTATAGTTAGATAGGATAGCCATTGTCTCCCTCTCCCAGAAATAATTCTGTTTTATAATTCTGTCTTGAATAAAAAAATTTATTTTCCCTCGCATATTCCGCTGCCCCCACAACACATCCACAAACACCCTGTACTTTCGGCACACTCCAGCACTTGGAGCTTAACTGCAAACACATTCAAACTCCGATTGAAAATTTTTTTTTGCACTTTTCTCAATTCACGCATCCTTTACATTTTATTTTGTCATTGTTTTTGTGACTTTCTTCTGATTACCAAATGAATCAAGCTAGTGTTAGCCCAAGTATGTCCAATTTTCTTTGCCTTTCTTTATATTTAATGCCATTCACAGGTCTCCGGAGAGTGCTGGAGCTGCCTGGATGCACATTTACCACTTCTGGAGAGTGCTGGAAGTGCCCGGACTCTCTTGGTGGAGGTCTAGACTAGTAAGTATTCCTGACGGCTCTCAAGCCATTTAGCGCCCAATACCATTTTACTGATGAGGAAAGAACAGGTAACGATAACCAACGTTCAAGAGTCCGACGTATCTTCTCTTTCATATTAGATTGAATCAAATATCTTTTTCGCTACTACTCGAAATGAAACAATTCAAAACATAACAATTTGTAATGAACTCCAGTGAACAAAAATGAAAGCAGTACGTGAAACGTCGGGATAGCCAGTAAAAATACTTTGTCGTGGCGTGTAATGTGATCCTAGCGACTGAAACATTCAAACACAACACAAACGAGATGGCTTGGCTTGGCTTGTGCACGCGGCGATGATACAGTGATTATATGCGTTCTTACATAGGTTCAAATCATATAGCTTTATAACATCCCCAACCAGAGCGGTAAAGAATAAAGGGCATTTGGTTGAGTTGTGTCGGCATTATCGAAGAGAAATGATTAGAAGGTGTGAACAGTTGATGGTGCAAGACCAGTGTCGGGGCAACCATGTTTCTCCAACACTGATATGAGACTCTAATTAGACCCTACCGATACATGAGTGGAAGGTGTGGCGACCACGCAAAGGAAGGAACTTGCGGTCAAATCCAAACACTTAGGCGGGTAACTGGTGGGGTAGTCATTGCTCGAACCGTGTATTATGTCACAATGTGGAAGAAGAGAAGCGAGCAGGGGGATGATATCGAGGCTGCGCACTGTGGTACACGCGGATTCGGGCGGAAGATCCAACTACCAGTTTCAGAGTCAATGCAATTATTCGGTTACCACACATAAGCAGACGCCAATTAGGACTCGTGTGGGTCAGAACGAGACTAGTAGGACAGTTTCATCGGCGGATGTAAGACGGCGGTGCAATAAGGTAAAATATTGTGAACATCCCGTACGATGGGCCCAACGAGGGAAGAAACCACATTCAGCTGGCAGATGTGATCGGTGAGAAGCGTGCTGTCGTTGAAGAAATTTGCAAGGAGTAAATACTCCCCCACAATAAATCTAATCTCTCCAAATCAAGATGAAGTGTCAATGACGCTATAATGTCGTCCAATATAACCCTCAATGCCGCTGCAGCAAAATCTCGATACCATATATCATGGTGGATGCAACACACGAGAAGCCGGATAGGATGTTCAGATGAGGCAATTAGTGGCCGGTGACTTTGTCTGTTATGCTTTTGGTGGGCGGGATGAAATCATGTGGTGTGGCGACGCACGGTTGTAACCAGAATTCAATGTAACCTCTGATCGCCGTGAGCTCCTCTACAGATAGTTGACGCAGGTGGCAGATCGCTTCCACGATATACACAAGGCCGAAAATTGGTGAGAGATGATGAAATTATATTAGATAACGGGCGATGTGTATGATAAATGTCGATGCGACCTCATCAAAGTGGGTGTGCAGCGGTGACTTGGCTAAACCATTGTAAAGTGATTACGTGATCGCAGTTGACGTATCGCTATATGACGAATGAACGCCGGGGCACCATAGGAAGGCCGAAGCCAAAAATAGTATCAGGTGGTGGGTGTAACTTTTGCCACCCCGCTGCATGTGAAGTGAAAATATCGGGAATCTTAAAACCACTGTCGCTCTTCTCCCAATTTGAGGCGGGTATGTAGGTCTACGACTCAGACATGAGTATTTCGAGTGTATTTAATGATTGAGGTATCCCTACCTCGCTGAATCAACACTCTCCTGAACTAGTCTTCCCAGTCTTGGCAGCGTAAGATGCTTGTGCTGAAACTTGCTAAAGGCACCGTCGTCTTGAGACAATCGACCCATAATTTGCCCGTATATTGTCAGCTTTGCCATCAGCGAAACCTTTTTTGCATTGTGAAGGACTTTGATCCCAACCCTTTCCAAACCAACTCCGCAGTAATACCCTGGGCTAATTTCCATACTTGATGATGTCAGAATCCGTGAGATCATTCCCCAGTCATCGGCATGACTGCGATACGGGCTGACGTTGGATGTCGTGTTGGTGGATATCTTAACAACATTCGGTGGGTCATGGCACCCCGTTTCTCCTTGACACTAAAATGCCCAGCATGTGACACAGATCACATGGAAATAGCATTGTACTTTACTCACCACTCGTCAACCCAAATCTCTATATGGTTTTCAGACAGTTGTACGTGGTGCTCGTCATCGGGGGCCCGATAACATAAATCATGGCCGAGTTCATTACAGCCCCATCGTTCTCGAAGCTTTTCTCTGAATATCTCTCTCATCCATGTCTTAATGATCTGGTCCCGTTGCTCTGCACACAATACACCTGGTGAAATTAAGGGTGGTATCTCCTCAACGCCTTCAAGGTAGGTCTGACCCGTTGCCTCATCATGATTTCCCAGAGTTGTCTCGTTGAAAACAGACATTTGTGAGTAGCAGTCGTGCTTACACCAGAAGGTGGTGACGGGTTTTTTTTTTAGCGCAGCCAGTCGCAATGTTCTATAGACTTGTGGCTGTGCTTACACAGGATTTACAGTCGCCTTCATAACCAAAATCCCCTCACCTTCCTTGAACTATTTGGGCTCCAGTAAACTCAGTTACCTCATTAATTTTTTCCGCCTGCCGCTGAAGGCTCACACACCATTTAAGAATAGTTTACGCAATTGTCACCACATAATATAGTATTTCGGATATTATTGCGCGTCAAAGTTGAAAGCAAAACGGCTTTTCATTGGAGGCGTGGATATGCAGTTCAGAGCTATGCTTTCCGGCTGCTGCTTTCAAGTTGGCGTTGTCAGCCTCAAACTTTTTCTGGAAAGAGTGTGCGCTGCCTGTTTAATTTTATCAAACTTTCAACGAGTTAATGGTAAGCAACGTGGTTTCTTCCTTCACCCATGCCATATCAATCGGCTTGACTTTTGTGCAATGTCTGAACAAGACAAAGAGTGACGTAAGACCCAATTTCTCATTGTAGATTTTATCGAGGTACATAAGAGGCTGGCTTAAACTTATTTTGATTATGGCGTGTCCATCAGAATTCTTATTGACACACTGTACATATAATCGCGTCTCATATCGTACTTGCTTGGGATGACATGCTGTGAATGCTGTGTAAGCACAGCCACGAGTCTGTAGAACACTCTGACTGACTGCGCTACAAAAGCCTGGCACTTTCTTCTAGTGTAAGTGCGACTGCTACGCCCAAATGTCTGCTCTCAATGAGACAACTCTGGGGAATCACGATGAGGTAACGGTTCAGACCTACCTTGAAGGCGTTGAGCTACCACCCTCAGCCCCCCCAGGTGTATGGAATTCAGAGCAACGGGACCAGATCATTCAGACTGGGATGAGAGATATATTTAAGGAGAAGCTTCGAGAACGATGGAGATGTAATGAACCCGGCCATGATTTATGTTATCGGGCCCCCGATGATGGGCAGCACATACAACTGTCTGCAAACCATATCGAGATTTGGGTTGACGAGTGGGTGAGTAAAGTATAATGCTGTTTCCATGTGATCTGTGTCACATACTGTGCATTTCAGTGTCAAGGAGAAACGACCTGCCATGACCCACCCACTATTGTCAAGATATCCACCAACACGACATCCAATCTCAGCCCGTATCGCAGTCATGCCGAGGACTGGGGAATGGACTCGCAGTATGTTGGGACATCTTCGAGTATTGAAATTGGCCCCGGGTATTACTGTGGAGTCGGTTTGGAAAGGGTTGGGATGAAAATCCTTCACAGTGCCAAGACAGCTTCGCTGATCGCAAAGCTGACAATGTACAGGGAAATAATCCCTCGATTGTATCGAGAGGATGGGGCCTTTAACAAGTTTCTACATAAGCATCTTACGCTGCCACGACTGGGAATGCTAGTTCAAGAGAGTGTTGATTTAGTGAGGTAGGGATAACTCAGCGTCAATGTTGAATACATTCAAAATACTCATGTCTGAGTCGTTGTAACGGGAGCAGACTGGGTGGCGGACGATGAATCGGGCGGGTAACCGCCCTAGTCTTAGATGGTAAGGGGTAAAGCGAAGACGCTGGAAGTTTTCGATCAGTAGAGGGTTTCAGACTTATAAGAGGTTGTCAGGGAACGTAGCTTAGAGGGGCGAGCATAAATAGGTGAACCCCTAGTAGTTAGAGGGGGGTCTTTTTTCGAATTGGAGCCTATTCCTACTCTGTGCGTTCCGCTTCGTAAAGAGCTCAACTGAAGGATTACGCTATCTATAAAGCCGAACCTTACAGTCGTAGCCCTACATACCCCCCTCAAATTCGGAGAAGAGCGGAGAAGGTGTTACAAAGGTTCCCGATGTCTTTACTCCACATGGAGCAGGGTAGGAGAAGTCACACTACCCTCCTTATGCTATCTTTCGCTTCGGCCTTCATTTACTGCCCCGGTGTCCATTGGTTAGATGGAGACGCGTCAAATGCGATTACGTCATCAATTCACAACGTTTTGATCAAGTCACCGCTGCATACCAACTTTGATGAGGTTGCATCGCCGGTTATTTAACCTTACCTCATAATCCCCGGATCATTATCGGCCTCTGGTATATCGTGGAAGCGATCTGCCACGTGCGTCAACTATCTGTAGCGGAGCTCTCGGCGATCAGAGGTTTCATTGAATTCTGGTTACAACAGTGCGTCGCAACATGACATCATTTCATCCAGCCAGCCCACCAAGCCATAACAGACAAAATCACCCACAACCACTTTACTTTGATGAATATCCTATCCGGCTTTTTGTGTGTTGCATCCACCAAGATGCATGGTTTCGAGATATTGCTGGAGCTGTATTGAAGGCTATAGTGCACGACATAAACGTGCATATAGCGTCATTGGCACTTCATCTTGATTTGTGGACATCCCATCCACTGTACTGAAGTATTTACTCCTGCAAATCTTCTTCGACGACAGCACGCTTCTCACCGATCACATCAACCAGCTGAATGTGGTTTCTTCACTCATTGGGCCCATACGCAAGGTACGTTGATAATATTTTACCTTATCGCACCGTCTTACATCCGCCAATGAAACTGTCCCACCAGCCTGATTCTGATGGACGCGAGTCCAGATTACTCGCTCTGGATGTCTGCCGAGAAAATAATGTTGATCACTCTGAAGCTGATAGCTCGATCTTCCGAGCCCGAATCTGCGTGTACCATAGTGCGCAGCCTCGACACCATCGCCGTGCTCGTTTCTCTGTTTCCACATTGTGACATTATGCGCGGTTGGAGAAATGACCAATCCATCAATTACCCGATCGAGCATTTAGAGTTGAACATACGTTTTTTCCTTTCCGTGGTCGCCACACCTTCCACTCGTGTTTCAGTAGACCCCCATATCGGTGGTGGATGAACATAGTTGCCCTGACAAAGCTCTTGCACCATCATTTGGATACACTCGCTGACCATTCTCAACCAAAACACGAAGAGCCCAATAACGCCCTTTATTCAACTCACTTTGCAGCCGTGGTTGCAGATGGTATAAGCTATATTATTTGAGCCGATGTAACAACGCATATAGTCGCTTTGTATTATCGCCGTGAGCTCTGCAGTTGTCCTCATACATGTTGAATACATTTGGAGGCACTAGCCGTGCCTACACTAACATCCGAACCATGAACGACACTTGTTTTAAATAAGATGTCACTGCATGGCTCAAATTGCTCCCCCCCTTTGTCGCCATTTCGATGCATGTCTCCTTCAGGCTCATCATACGTTCAGGCCAGTGTTCAACTGACAAGGTCCATGATCTGCAAACCGAGTGCCTTCACACCGTGCGAGGAAATGCATTGGCCGAATTCCTTAAACTGAGTTTCTTCCATTGACAACTTGACAATAAACCTGCCGTAGGTCGAGCAAATCTAAGAGCGCATACAGTCACTTTTCACCATTGCCCCGAGCTCTGCAGCTTGTACGCGTTGATGCCATACCTGAGTTGAATATCCTTGCGGGCACCACCCGTGGATAAACTGACATCCTATTTATAAATGACAATCATTTCAAACAGACCGCAGACTTGAAAGTTGTATGAAACTACATAATTTGACGCAATTTAAAAGTGAAGATATTCACTTGTAATGATCGCTGCGAGGTTCTCTATACTGGTGTTGAATATATTCCGTGGACTACTCGCTGAAATCACATCGTATATACTAGCGGTAATAAGGTCAATCGAATACCACTAGGGGTACTCCGTCCCACCGTTATTCTCGTGTCACTTGTTTGGGAGAACAGGAAGCTGGACCAATTCATTGGAAAACACCATCATTGGAAAACACCATCATTAAAACACCGATATCTCTTCATTGTCGTGAGCTTTCACCTTGGATAAGAGAAACGTAGCTCGTGGTCATGTGGTGGGATCACTTATCAACTCAGAGCTGAAGAATACAATACCCATGACGACCCGCCGCGTGCAGAATCTAAGCCCCCGAGAAATCTCTGTGTTTCAATGTTTCAGTCGCTAGCGTGGCACTTCGCCCCACGGCAGTTTATTTTACTCGCTATCCCGACATTTCCCCTATTGCTTCCATTTATGTTCACTGGATTTTATTCCACCAATTGTCATGTTTGAGTTGTTTCATTTCGAGTAGTAGCGAAAAAACCATTTGATTTGATCTAATATTAAAAAACTCATTGACTAGATCCGTGGGCCTCTTGAATGTTAGTTGTCGTCACCTGTTCCTTCCTATGCGCAGTCGCCACACCTTTCACTGATGTGTCGGTAGCATTGACGAATTCGACTTACGTGTCCATTTTCCGGAAAATAACCCCCGAAACATAACTATGAGGCTTCCAGGCCGTTTTATCAAAAATAATGCTGGTGAGTTAGTCGCCATAATGGTGCTAACCAAGGAGACACTCCCAGATGTCAGCCTTAACATTGGAAAGGACTCACACTACTTCATCATCTTTAATCCACCTTGCCATTGTCACATCGAACAGAGTTGCTACATTATGGCGAAGAAATAATCGGGGTTAGTCTGATCCTGATAGCTGTGGATCTCTCTACCCCGGACCCGCGTGTACCACGGTACGCAGCTTCAATACCATCGCCATTCTAGTTTTACTCCGTACACATTGGGACGCGATCCACGGTTCAATCAAAGAAGGATCCATGATCGACTATGAAGGTCTAGTTCTCACCACCAATTCCTTCTTATGTATCGACACCACACTTTTCACTGGCGCATCCGTATCATCTAATTCAAACGTGGTCTCAGTGGTGAAGAAACATCGTTAGCCTGGGGAAGGTCTTGCTCGATCTATTTGGCCCGATTTATAATCGTCTCTCTTCGATAATGCCGACACATCTCACTAAGAGGATAGTGCTATTTCACTTTTAACTTATGCGCTTCGTACCTGGATTTCCAAGTGGTATAAAGCTACATATTTTAAGTCAACGTAAGAGCATATATTGCTACTTTTTACCTTCGCGGATTCTCCGCACCTCCTATTCGTTGATGGCAAGCGTATACGTTGAATATATTGGCAGGTGGCTAGAATGACATCCGATTTATGAACGACAATCACTTCAATTAGAATACCGCTGGAAAGTGTCAAAGAAAGCCCCGCGATTGTTATTCTCAGGTCAATTGGGATGGCACGAAGCAAGCCATTGAAGAACAACAAAGAACACTGCAACTGACCAATCCACTGGTGCCAATATTTGTATCTGTTGAGATAGACTCGAGCGCCCAAGTCTACGTCAAGTCAATATGATAACGCTAAGTAGTATCGCCTTACTCTATGTCAAGTTAACACGACCATACCAAGCCGTTACTCGCCTTGGACACGTATACCACTATTGTAGTTCTTTTCCGTCGCATATCCGAAACATATTTAGCTAGCACAGTAGCAGCATCATACCTTAGTCGAACCACTCTTACGTGTCGACTGAGCATACTTTGTTACAGTATCGGTCAAGCTGATCTTTCCTTCAAAACGCATGTTCTATCTCCAGAAGCAGCGATCCCGTCGGCGGACTGGGGAATGGTCTCAAAGCATCTTGGCTTGACAGGTTCCTGCGCAAGAATTTAACTGTGGCAAGGCGAGGCGGACTAGTTCACGAGAGCATTAAATACTTTTCCTCCCTCATGGAGTCCATTTTATGCTATATTCGCTATGTCTTCTCTTCCACCATTGTCTTACATTTTCCCATTAAATTACCTCTCCAGTATAATTCTGACTGAAACGAGCCCATATTGACCTTGATTGTTAACTGGGGAAAAACTAGTTGCTGTCATGCTGGGGGCGGTAACTGGATCTTCTGACAAAGGAATTCACGTGGACCACAGCTCAGATCTCAATGGAATCCCAATTCCTGTTTGTCTCCTTACAGAATAAGACATCATGACACAATGCGCAGCCCATCAAGAAGTGGTTCAGCCTTGGGTGTCTCGAAGATTTAGTTTCCACCGCTCATTCCTTCCTTTCTGTGGCGGCGACACGTTTCTCTGGTGTGACAGTAGCATCTTCGTCGAACTCCATATCAACCTTGGAAAGACGTTGTTTGACCTGGCGAAGGTGCTGCTCCATAACTCGATACGATTTCTACTCAGATAACGCCAACATACCAGTAACAAACTAACATGAGGGTTGCATCATTCCCCTTGTTTAACTCTTTTTGGAGGGCGAATAAAAGTTGAATAAACCTGCGTAGTTTGGGGCAATTTCAGAGCACGTACAATCATTTCTTAATTTGTAGGATTCGTGGTTGTGACTAATAGTTATATATATTGTAGGACTACATGTCTACATCTCACTTATTCCTGGTCCGTTGTTGAACCGAACGGAGATGACTTAATCACAAATGTTTAAACCAATACAAGACCGGGTGTGGCCATTGTCACTGTCTTTAAAGGGAATTCCTGTCATTTTTGGTCTGGCCCCAGGATACTGAAGTTTAACTGTCGTCGAGTAATCCCAACTGTATTCTGAAGGAATATTTTTGTTGTCATCCTGCTGCACTGAAGATCATCCTCAGAGTCATTACATTATGATACATTACATTGGCAAGCACCGCTACACCCATTTGTTGATGACAATAGCCATTGATCAACTAAGAAGTTCATATGGACCCACAGAGTTCGTTATTTCCCTGACAAAGAATCATGAAACACGAGAAATTGAAGGATGGATTGGGGCCACAAACTGAGCCCTGGGATAAATGACCATCATGTGGGAGAGAAGAGGGACTGTGACGGCCACCTTTGTGGAGCTCAAAGTGGAGTGGGCAGCAACGAAGGGGCAGGTACGATTGCAGAAAAGGACACGTGCATAGTGAATCTTTAGATATTAGAAGAACTCCGCCTGCAATAGTTCAAGCTACAGGTGTCACAACCATTGGCCTACGTGATCATCGTAGTATCAAAGAATCAATTCCATTCAATCATACGGGGAATAATAGAGCTTGTTGTGAGTAAGTATGAATTGACACGCGATTATATGTACAATTTGTCAATACAAATTCTGATGGACAAGCCATAATCGAAATAATTCCAAGTCGGGCCCTTTTGTACCTCAAGAAAATTTACGATGAGAAAATTGGTCTTGTGTCACTATTTGTTTTGCGCAGACGTTGCACAAAATTCAAGCGGATTGATATGTTCAAGGGTGAAGGATGAAACGACGTTGCTTGCCATCAACCCAACTAGACCATCACTTGCCGTGGGTTTCTCCTCGTTGAAGGTTGTGACAGGCAGCCCGCACTCTCACAAGAAAAGGTTTCAGGTTAACAACGACAACTTGAAAGCAGCAGCGGATTGGCATAGCTCTGGACTGCATTATAATTGAAGGTAATGCCACTTCTCGAATAAGAGAAAAGCTGTTTTGCTTTCAACCCTGACGCTCAATAACACCCTTAAATACTATATCATGGGGTCACAATTGTCTAAAATATTATTAGATACTGTGTGAGCCTTCAGCAGAAGGCATACAGTCACTACGTCCACTGGAATCTATATAGGTGAAGGGATTTTGCTTCCGATGGCAGGGATGACATGCTGTGAATCCAGTGTAAGCACGGCCATGAGGCTGTACCTTGGTGGAATTAACTCTCCGACCATTGGGGGAATAAAGGAGAGGCACCCCCTTCTCGTGTAAGTAAGACTGCTACCCACCAATGTCTACTTCCGACGAGACGACTCCGGGGAATCACGATTCGGCAACGGCTGGGATCGACCTTGAAGACATTGAGGAACTCCCACCCTTAGTTTCCCCCGGTGCATTGAGTTCAGAGCAACGGGACGAGATCGTTAAAGAGATGAGAGAGAGATTCAGGGAGAAACTTCGAGAACGATGGGGTTGTAACGAACCCGGCCACGATTTATGTTATCGGGCCCCCGATGGTAGGCAACACATACAGCTGTCTGCAAACCATATAGAGATTTGGGTTGACGAATGGGCGAGTAAAGTATAATGCTATTTCCATGTGATATGTGTCACATGCTGCGTATTCAGTGTCAAGGAGAAACGGGCTACCATGACCCACCGAATGCCGTAAAGATATCCACCAACACGACATCCAACCTCAGCCCCTATTGCAGTCATGCCGATGACTGGGGAATGATCTCGCGGAGTCAGGGGACAATGTCAAGTATTGACATTGGCCCCGGGTATTACTGTGGGGTCGGTTTGGAAAGGGTTGGGATGAAAGTCCTTCACAGTGCTAGGACAGCTTCGCTGATCGCAAAGCTGACAATATACCGAGAAATTACCCGTTTGTTACAAGACGGTGGTGCCTTTGGCAAATTTATACCCAAGCATCTTACACTGCCAAAACTGGGAAGACTAGTGCAAGACAGTGCTGATTTAGCGAGGTAGGGATACCTCAATCATTTAATACACTTGAAATACTCACATCTGAGTCGTAGACCTATATACCCGCCTCAAATTCGGAGAAGAGCGACGGAGGTTTTAGAGACTTTCCCGATATTTTCACGTCACACACGACGGAGCGGAAAAGGTCACACTACCCGGCTTATGACATTCTTTGCTTGGGCCTTCTTTCACTGCCCCGGCGTTCATTGGTTCGATAGAGACGCGTCATCTGCGATTACATCATCACTTTACAACGTTTTAGTCAAGTTACCGCTGCACACCAACTTGGACGAGGTTGCATCAACATTTATCATACACATCGCCCGTTATGTCTCAGAATCTCATTATGTCTCAGGATTTTTTTGGTGCTTACCCCTTTTCCACCTTACGTATATCGTGGAAGCGATCTGCCACATGCGTCCACTATCTGTAGAGGAGCTCACGGCGATCAGAGGTTGCATTGAATTCTGGTTAAAACCGTGCGTCGTGCCATCTTACCATTTCATCCTTCCCACCAAAACCATAACAGAGAATATCAGACACAACGACTTAGATTGTATGAATATCCTATAGAGCTTCTCGTGTGTTGCATGCGCCAAGATGCATGGTTTCGAGATATCGCTGGCGCTGTATTGAGGGTTTTATTGGACGACATAAACATGCATACAGCGTCATTGACACTTCATCTTGATTGGCACACGTCGAACTCACTGTATCGGAGTATTGATTCCTTGCAAACCTTCTTCAACGACGGCACGCTTCTCACAGATCACGTCAACCAGCTGAAAGTTCTTTCGCTCATTGGGCCCATCGTACGGTACGTTCACTATATTTTATCTTCCAGCACCGTCTTACATCCGCCCGTACAATTTTCCTACCAGTCTCATTCTGACACACACGAGCCCAGATTGGGTTCTCCTAGTGTCTGGCGAAACAATAATCGACTTGACTCTAAAGCTGATAGCTGCATCTTCCGAGCCCGAATCTGCGTTGACCACAGTGCGCAGCCTCGATACCATCGCCATTCTCGTTTCTCTTCTTCCACGTTGTGAGTTTATGCGCGGCACGACCAACAACAAATCCTTCAATTACTGGGTGAAACATTTAGATTTCACCGCGCGTTCCTTCCTTTGCGTGGTCGCCACACCTTCCACTTGTGTGTCAGTACGGTCAAATTAGACCCCCCTATCAGTGTTGAAGGCACATGGTTGCCTTGACAAAGGTCTTACACCATCGATTGGACACACTTTCTAATCATTTCTCTTCGATGATGCCGACACATCTCAACCAAACCAGGATTGCAGCCGGGGTTGCAGATGTTATAAATCTATATGGTTTGAATCTATGTAAGAACTATATAGTCACTTTTCATTATCGCCCCGAGCTCCTCAGTTGACCCCATAAATGTGTTGAATACATTTGCACTAGCCGTGATTAGACTAACATCCACATTTTAAAGTAAGGTATCACTGGAGGTCTGAAAAAGGTCTCCCCACCCCCAATTCGATGCATGTATCGTTCAGGCTCATCATACCTTCAGGGTAATGTTCAATCGACAAGATCCATGATCTTCCCACCAAGGGCCTCCATACCCTGCGAGTCAATATACTGGGCGAATTCCTTAAACTGATTCTCTCCCATTGAAAACTTGACAATAAATCCGCCATAGGCCCAGCAAATATAAGAGCGCATACAGTCTCTTTTCGCCACTGCCGCGCGCTCTGCAGGTTCCACGCGTTGATGCCATATATGCATTGAATACACTCGCGGCCACCACCAGCGGCTAAACTGATATTTTAACAATCATTTCAAAGAGGACGCGAACTTGAGAGTTGTATGAAGCTACATAATTTGATACAATTTAGAAGCGAAGCGTCACTTGAAATAGTCGCTGTGAGGTTATCTACACTGGTATTGAATACAGTATACTTCAACGACTACTCGCTGAAATCGCATCGCATATACTAGCAATAACAATGTCAATCGAATACCACTACGGCGTCTCAAAGAAGGCGGTCCCACCATTCTTCTCGTGTCCTTTATTTGGGAGAACAGGAAGCCGGGGCCAAACCAATGAACAACACATGATCAAGACACCGACATTTCTTCACATGTCGTGAGCATTCACCGTGTATAAGAGAAAGGTAACTCGTGGTCATGTCAGGTGGAATCCAATATCAACTAAGAGCTGAATAATACCCACGACCCGCCGTGTGGAGCAGTCATTCCCCTAGATTTTCTGGTTTATGGTCTGTTTCAATGGGTCAGTCGTTAGCGTCATACTACACGCCACGACAATTTATTTTACTCCTTATTCCAACAATTCCCCTGCTGCTTCCAGTTCAGTTGACTGGAGTTCATTCCACCAATTGGCATGTTTAAATTATTTCATCGCGAGTAGTAGCGAAAAATTCATTTGATTCAATCTAATATCAAAGGACTATTCGACAAGATCCGTGGGCCTCTTGAACATATTACCCGTTATCTCATAGAATTTCATCATCTCTTACCAATTTTTGGCCTTGTGTATATCGTGGAAGCGATCTGCCACGTCAACTATCTGTAGAGGAGCTCACAGCGATCAGAGGTTACTTTGAATTCTGGTTACAACCGTGCGTCCCCACATCACATCATTTCATCCGCCCACCAAAAGCACAACAGACGAAGTCACCGGCCGCTAATTTCCTCATCTGAACATCCTATACGGCTTCTCGTGTGCTGCATCCACCAAGATGCATGGTTTCGATATTTTTCTGCAGCGGCATTGAGGGTTATATTGGACGACATAAACGTGCATATAGCATCATTGACACGTCATCTTGATTTGGAGACATTAGATTTATTGTGGGGGAGTATTTACTCATTGCAAACCTTCTTCAACTACAGCACGCTTCTCACCGATCACATCTGCCAGCTGAATGTGGTT
>WHVD01000331.1:0-41250 GCA_015178975.1 Hysterangium stoloniferum | reverse complement strand
ACAGAGGGGATGAGACACGCAGACTCATTCTCACACTGCCTACGGAATGGCTCTACCTTCTTCAAGGACAACCCATCGGTAATATCATGAGTTTACAGACTTATGCTAATAACCTGCAAGAAGCTCTGATTAACGCTTGGGTCCAAACACACCGGGAACGTTACAGGTTCCAGAAACCACGCGTAATGTTATCGGAGGGTCAAGAATTGGATTTTAGAGTCACCGGCGACTCTCTTCACCTAACCATATTCTCGTTAGTGAGACTAACGAGAGAGGCTCGACGAGAAGGACCGTTCCAGACGCCGCTGATATCCAAAAACAGGGAAAGCGTCACGGAAAAATGTTCTTCGAGAGGAGTAACAAGAGGAGTTCGGTCAAACCCCACCCAAGGAATGTGGATATGCGGAAGTCCGGAGCATTTTTAAGATAGACTGCCCTCAAGCTGGCAAAATGTCTCATTATGTCTCTATCAACAAATGCTCCGCACAGGATATGTCGGAGGAAGCTGAGGAGCAAAGGTTATATGAAGCGGTTCATGGACTATCTATACAAGGACAAGTAAATAAACTCTGATGACGAATTGACTTTTGTTTCCATTTATTCGCCCCCATGTCGAAGACAAATTAGTGAGGGAGGAAAATCGAACGACTGGTGAAGCTCTTCTGTCTGAAGCTTACGTATCCATACTCGCCGCAGATTTCTTCGAAAAAGGAGACCGGCTGAGTGCTCATCGGCAGGACCTTGAAGGCCTGACCGAGGACTACTGTCAGACTGGAGATTCTCACGAACAAATCAGTTCAAATTCGCTCTGTTCGCCTGGAGCTGATGTTGACACGTTCCCGTTTGATCCCGGGAACCCCCCGATTTACTACTGTACGAGAACTCGGATTCGGAGGACGGCGACAATGATCCAGTATTGGATTCCCCTTCGAAGCATGTTCCTTGCCGAAGTGAACGCAGGAACGTAATCTTGTCCCTGCGCAAGGAAAGTAAGAGGCCTCGAATCCAATACCCTCGTCCCAGTCGTCTGATGAAGGAGGATACTACGATCCTTTATCGAAAACGGGATCCTCCCAGTGGTTATTCTAGCATAGGAGTTGCAGCGCTCCATGTTTTTGGTCATGTAGGAACTCCCGATTCACCCGAACACGTTAAAATTCGAATGGACACGGGAGCGGATCTTTCCCTTATATCGGAGGAATTCTACAAGGAGCTGCAGGCCATATATAAGTTGAAACAAGGACTCAAGTTACGTCTAATCCAGCTCACGGGTAACGCTAAAGTTATCGGATATGTTAATATTCCCATTTACCTGGAGGACAACAGTGGAACGTTACTGAAGTTCGCGGCAGAAACTTATGTCGTTAGAGGAATGACGGTGCCGATTCTTTTAGGAGAAGACTTCCATATTAATTATGAAATTGGTACTCTAAGAGATCAGCCGTTGGGATCTAGACTCATTCTCCCGGGACGACAGGGTTTTATTCCAGCCAGTTCTTCTAAGGAATCTCAACCTTTGACCTTCACCGTCAATAAGGCCCCTTTCGGGAAGCATGAGAAGGAGTCTTCCAAACTCACCTCTCTCCCCGATAAAGGTGTGTGTACTGAAAGAGTTGCACGAGCCTTGGAGGATTGCACTATCGATCCAGAGTCAGCCAGACTAGTGCCTATTTTTGTTGAAGATCTAAAGGGCGAGGAATGGATTGTTGAAGGAATTGTACTGCAAAACGAGGACGGTTCTATATTAGCCACACCAATCATGGCAATTTCAAGGAATAGTGCGGCAGTACCTTTAGCCAATCCATTGTTAACCCCTAAGACTATCCGACGAGGGGAGACAATAGGGATAATTCATAACCCCGCTCGTTGGGCTCACAAGCCCAGGTCACTCGAGGAGAAAGGTTTAATGGTAGCAGGCGCGACCAAGATCGCACACCTTATCGAAAGTCTCTCTCAACTTGAGGAGGACCGTCAAGTCGCCTCAGAAAGGCCTAAACCACCTGTTGAACCAGAGATTGCAGACGATTTCGAACCGCCTGGTCCTAAGATGGCTGCAGTGGCTGATAATGAGAAATTTGCCTCAGAGGATCTTCACAAGTTAGTCAATTTGGGACCGGATATACCAACGGAGGTCCTGCCACGTCTCAGATCAGTTTTGACTGAGAACGTTAAGGCTTTCGGAGTCGACGGACGGTTAGGGCAAGTGGAATGTAGAGTCCCTGTCCCCTTGAAAGAGGGAGCCCAGCCCATATCCATGCCTATGTTCCCTTCGTCCCCTGCCAATAGGAGAGTTATAGACGAGCAGATGGATACCTGGTTCGAACAGGGTGTCATTGAGCCATCTAAAAGCCCCTGGGGAGCGCCAGCCTTTGTAGTATATCACAATGGTAAACCGCGGGTGGTCATCGACTATCGGAAACTTAATCATCTCACTGTTCCAGACGAATTCCCTTTACCACGTCAATCGGAGATTATGCAGGCGCTGTCGGGGTCAAATGTTCTTTCTTCTTTCGATGCGCTAGCCGGGTTTACTCAATTAGAAATGTTGGAGGACGATAAGCCCAAAACAGCCTTTAGATCCCATAGAGGGCTGTGGCAATTTAAAAGGATGCCATTTGGGCTCAGAAACGGCCCCTCCACATTTCAGCGCATCATGCAAACAGTTTTAGCACCCTACTTGTGGATTTTTTGTTTAGTCTACATCAATGACATAGTCATATTCTGTAAGAACTGGGATGATCATTTGCTTCACCTGAATCAGGTGCTTGGCGCTATCGCTTTGGCCGCTATCACTCTCTCTCCCAAGAAATGTTTTATCGGATATAATTCGATATTGTTATTGGGTCATAAAGTATCTAGGCTGGGTTTTTCAACCCACCAAGAAAAAGTTTGCGCTATATTGGAATTGGCCCCACCCACTAAGGTTTCTGATCTACAACGGTTCCTTGGAATGGTCCTTTACTTTTCAGCATATATACCATTTTATTCATGGATGGTGTCCCCTTTATTCTCGCTCCTAAAAAAGGGAACACCTTGGACGTGGACTGCTGAACATGTCCGAGCTTATGAGGATGTTAAAACCGCATTAGGATCAGCTCCAGTGCTGGGACATCCAGTTAGTGGGATGCCCTACCGATTGTATACGGACGCTTCGGATTTTGCCTTGGGTTGTTGCCTCCAACAAGTCCAGAAGATGGCTTTAGGAGATTTAGTGGACACTAAAATCTATGCCCAAGCCAAATTGGCTTTTGACCGTGCACAGGACGTGCCATCCTTTGTTCATTGGTACAAAACCAAACAGCCTGAGATTGAGTGGTCGGATTCGTGGGGATCCACTTTTGAGGCGACCGAAGTTACTGTTGAACGAGTCATTGCATATTGGAGTCGCACGCTGAAAAGCGCTGAGCGTAACTATTCTGCTACTGAACGGGAAGCATTAGCAGCAAAGGAGGGATTAGTCCACTTTCAACCTTTCATTGAAGGTGAACATGTCCTGCTCATTACGGACCATGCAGCTCTGCAATGGGCTAGATCTTACGAGAACACTAATCGTCAACTAGCCGCATGGGGGGCGATATATGCTGCATTTCCAGGTCTCGAGATTTTGCATCGAGCAGGGAGAGTTCACAGCAATGTGGATCCACTGTCCAGACTCCCTCGGGTACCAGCCTTCGTGAGCCCTATTAGAGATGATTTGCAGGCTATCACCTCGACCTCTCTGGACAAGAGTACTGAGGAAAAACTATGGAAGGACGAACCCGCTAAGAAAGCGGTCTTCTCTACCATACTCGATTCTATGGAGCCTTTCGGAGTAACTCAAAAGGTCCGACGGTCAGAATGGGATTCTCATAACGCAATAAGGAACGACCAGGAAGACGAGTCTGACTTCGCATTGCGTCATCCTCAGCTACTAATCAGCATCGAGGAGGGATATATAAAGAAATTTCTAGAGGGTTATTCAAAGGACCCGGTTTTCAGGAATCTCTACGCTTTAGATACCCCTTCACCCAACGCGGTTGTTACTCCTTCTCACTACTTCGTGGGAGCAAACCGACTCCTGTACTTTCGCGACTCGGACTGGAAAAGTCGAGTCTGTGTACCCAGAACCATGATTAACTCGATTCTAAGGTTGGTGCATGATAACCCTTTTGAGGGAGCACACGCCGGAGGCCAGCGGTTGTTCAACCTGATGAAAGACTGGTTCTTTTGGCCAAGAATGCTACAAGATTGCGTGTCGTACACGCGTACCTGCGATATCTGCCAAAAAACCAAAGTCAATCGCACCGCTCGTCAAGGAGCCCTCAGACCGGCTGACGTACCTTTTAGGCCATTCGAGGTAGTTTCTATGGACTTAATCACTGGACTACCCGATTCAGGAAAGGATTCGTATTCTGCAGTCTTCGTTGCCGTTGATAAATTGACGTGTTACGCTATTACAATACCTACCTTTTTGAACCTTACGGCTGAAGGATTCACACGAATATTTGTCAAACAGGTAGCAAGCCCCTTCGGACTGCCCTCTCGAATAATCTGTGACCGGGATAAGAGATGGACCTGCAGGTTTTGGCGGGAAGTCTGTAAGATCTATGGTACCACCCTTGCGGTATCTTCGGCTCATCATCCTCAAACGGATGGGCAAACGGAGAATATGAATGTGACCATAGAACAGATGCTTCGAGCCTATTGTGCCTCTGCTAAGGAAAGCTGGTCCCAGTGGATTGAGGTAGTTGTTCACGCATACAACTCGACTGTTCACAGTTCCACAAACTACGCCCCGGCCTTCTTATTAATGGGATACCTCCCAAGAGGAATGTCTCGAGTCCTAGGAGGTGACGAGCCCCTAGTTCCTAGAGAACTATCAGACAGCCCTATGGCCGACCAATGGATCCTCGAGCTAGAAAATCATCAGCAGATGGCGCGGGATTCAATCGCTCAAGCCCAAGAGATTCAAGCATGAGCGTATAACAAGAAGCAAAGACCTGTAGAAGATATCTCTGAGGGAGACTTTGTATTGGTGAACCCCCACTCCCTCGAACTGGTGGAAGTCAAGGGAACGGGGAAGAAACTAATACAAAGACAGATTGGACCATTCGAGGTCCTTGAGAAATTGAACTCTCAAGTATTTAGGCTTAAGATTCCCCTGGAGTATCCTATGCATCCAGTCATTAATCGGGATCATCTGCGGAAATATCAACCCTCTCCTTCCAAGCTAGGTCCGAGACCCCAACTTGAGAACCTAAGAGAGTTGAAATCAGATCATGAAGAATATGAAGTCGAAGCTATTGTTGGACATAGGAAACAGCGAAATCGTTTGCTATTTAGGGTGTGCTGGAAAGGTTATGGACCCGAGGAGGATTCGTGGTTAAGCAGCACTGACCTTAGAAACGCTCCGGCACTTCTGAGGGTGTACAAGGCGCTGTTCAACATTTAATGGGATATATGCGCTCAAGGAATCATCTATTCCCTCTCTTTTGTAATTTCCTTTCAGAAATATCTCAGTTATTCAGTGAGCCATCTCATTGGCTTTTATTCTTTTTCATTTTTCTATCCCTTCGGTCGATTGGGACAACCATTAATTGGCAGCGGACACATTTCCCCAAAACCCGGCCACAATTAATGAGTTTTATTTAACGACCAACCGAGCGGAGTTTCAATTCAATATATATAAAAAAAAAGTACACGTAAATTCGCATAAATTTTCTTTATCTTTCACACCACATCCTTCACCTATCTACAGCCCTTCCCTCTATCTTCAACTTCACCACTTTTATCGTGCTATAATGCTCCCTTTCCAACAAAACAAGCAAGTCCTCCCTAAGTTCAAAAAGGTCCCGCGAGCCCCGACAGCCAGTACATCCACGACCGGCGGGGGATTCATCACCCGCGTACCTCGTACAGACAATGTCGAGAGCAATTGGGGTACCCAAGAATCAACCCCCCTGTCGACTTTCTCCTTTGGTGATGAGCCAGGGGAAAATACCGGTACGGATTGGAGCAAGCCGTTAGGCCCCTCCGTCAGACCGTCATCTGAGGAAGTCACTGCTAGCATGCGGAAGCAGGAAATGTTTATGGAAGAACACAACGCAAGGATACTCACCCGCAAAAGAGAAAGGCGTGCTGAGTATAGAAGTCAACAGGAGGCGAGGGGAGCAAGAGAAGGAGTCCTCTCCAAGCGGCAGCGGCGTGAGTACAGAGCGCAATGCGGAAACAGAGCTTCCGTGCCGATCCTTCCCCCCGCGGGAGAGAAATGGGCCGACTTCGCGGAGACCGATGATAGTGAGGGTGGGACGCCTTGTATTAGGACGACGGGAACCAAGAGCTGGAAGGAGAAGGAGGGTACCATCTTTTACGACTGGGAGCTACTTCGACGCATTAAGTTGCAATGCATAGTTCTTACCCGAGGGGACGGTCAAACGCTGCCCCAACAAGAAAAGGGATACCGTAGGGGACCAATTGAGTTTTCCTCGGACGAGGATGAGGAGGAGGACGAGAACAGGAATGGCGTGTATAGCATCCGATCTCTGGGAGAGGATTGCCATGAAGGGTTCCTTCTCCCGTCTAAAGTTCGTTTCGTAACCAGTGACCCCAACCAAAGACAAACGTGGAGACCGTCATCCAGAGTA
Organism: Hysterangium stoloniferum; assembly: GCA_015178975.1. Lineage (NCBI taxonomy): Eukaryota > Fungi > Basidiomycota > Agaricomycetes > Hysterangiales > Hysterangiaceae > Hysterangium > Hysterangium stoloniferum. Next base: position 34,627 of record WHVD01000331.1, on the reverse strand, counting down.
TGGAGGGGTCACTGCCCTAGTCAACAGTCACTGGAACGCGAACCTTCCACGATTCCGGTCCCACATCTCTCGCCAACGTCGAGGCCCCTTCCCATCATTCACCCTACACACACTCCCTCAGCCCCGATTCTAACACCTCATTTACCTCCCTCTTCAAAAGCTGTACCAGTCCCAACCTCACTTGGGATGTCAAGGCCCCCTCCCATCCTCCACCCGACACACACTCCCTCAGCCCAACGCGAACCTTCCCCGATTCTGGCGCCTCGTCTCTCTCCCTCCCCGAAAGCTATACCGGTACCGACCCAACTTCCGCCGTCACCGGGTATCCCTCCCGACTCTCCGTATTCATATTGCATGTCCTTGGGTAGCCCTATCCAGGACCTTCCACCAGAGTGAATGGATGTCGATTTGGACCCCCTACACCGGACGTCATCGATCCCATGGCAAGCAGAAAGGCGAAGGAGATGCAGAAAGCCACCACTCCTCTCCGAGAACAATCCCCTATTCCCATCCTTGACAGCCCGGTTCCCCTCACTGAGCCCGTATCCACAACTTTCTGGATGCGAGTAGCTGTCAACTACCCTTCCGAACAGTTTCCTGTCAGAAGGGTGCTATCACTGTTAAAACTGCCTCCACTGTCTCCAAAACCTTCTGGAACCTTCTAGAACCTTCTAGAAGCTTCCAGCATGTTCCAGGGTATTCCCAGTTCATTTCCCATGACAGCTGTCAATCAGCTGTCACTTTGTATTCCAGCTGTCAATCAGCTGTCAGTTTCCATTCAAGCTGTCAATCAGCTGTCACTTATGACAGCTGTCAACAAGCTGTCAACCAGCTGTCACTTATGACAGCTGACAAGCCTACTGATGTATAACATATATAAGCTTGTAGTTAGTGACCTGAATAGTAACAACTTTCCTCAGACTTGTGTGTGTCACATGTCACAGTAAGTCACAGGTCACCTTTAACAGGTTATGGGCCCCGTTCAGCTTCATCTGCTGCGTAGGGTATAGACTAGATATTGATTTCAGGGGAAGTGTTAGAAATGGGAAAATACAATATCTATATGTGACAGACTGTTATAAGACCCAGGTTTGCCATCAGTTATATAAACTGTTATAAGAGCACAAGTTGGCAACATAAGTTCTTATATATATGTATATATAATCCATCATATAATACTAGACTATAGGTCCAGTAGCTCAGTGGTTAAGAGCACCTGCATATAAAGCCAGGAGGTCCTTGGTTCAATCCCAGGCTGGGTCAATTCTTTTCTATGCCTTTAACAGGTTATGGGCCCCGCGCTCTAAGTGCTCTAGTACAGTATAACGTTTTGCAAACTCGCTTCTTTTGAGTAAGTTTCAGCCTATACTTTTATATTCCCCTGCCAGGCCCAGCCTTATTGCTGTTGCTAGTAGGGAGGAACTTGTATGCCACTAAGGCTGAGTTTCCCTCGAGACTACCGTCTGGACCTCGAGTTAAATACCTTTTTTTCTCAACTTCTTTGCGAGTTTGCTGCGTCTATACTACAATGCCATCTTCCATTCCCCAATTCCCTAAAGTCAATCAGACTAAAGGGAAGAAGGCAAACAGCACTCAGGAGACAATGTCTCAGGGCAATGCACCCGCTGCATTTCTCAAATGTGCTTTCTGCTCCATGACCAACCATACTATGGACAAGTGTCATCGCTTCATCAAGAAGCAGCAGGAAGCACAGGAGAGTGTCCTTACCAATCGTGCTAAAGGGAAGAAAAAGCCAAATAGGCCTCAGAAGACAATGTCTCAGAACAATGTTGAATATACTGGAAATGCACTTGCTTTCTCCTTATCCGATTCCTCCACCCTGCAGAATGGTTCTGACTATGATTGGCTTGCTGATACAGGTGCTAGTAGTCATATGACTCCTCATAGTCATTGGCTGCGTAACTACACACCATTATGTGTCCCAATCAAGTTAGCAGATCATACTGTTATCTACTCTGCAGGAGTTGGTTCTGTGGTATTCAACCCAGTTATCAATGGAAGGAAATCGCGATCTGTGGAGCTTACAAGAGTTTTGCATGTACCACAACTGCGCAGTAACCTATTGTCTTGTCTTTATCTCACAAGACACAAAGGACTACTCATACACATTGATCGAACAACCATGCATTTCAAACTCTCTGGCCAGACTTTGTTTACAGCCAGAGTTACTGCACAGAATGCAGGCATCCTCAATGGTGCCACTGCACCTATTATTGAGCAAGCTGGTGCTGCCTCCACTCTTCCCTTTGATATCAATCTCTGGCATCGCCGTCTTGGACATCACAGCTATGCTGATGTCCAGAAGATGATCAGAGAAGGATTGGTGGTTGGCTTAAACCTTGACTCAAAGGAACAACCTGATCGTATCTGTGAACCTTGCCTTGCTGGCAAAATGACTGCCAATCCATTTCCTACCTCACCAAGTCAATCTCAGACACCACTTGAGCTTATTCATAGTGATCTACATGGACCACTTCCTGTGCAAACAACTGAGGGTTATCACTACTGGATAACCTTCATTGATGATTGCACCAAGTTGCGAGCTGTTCTGTTCTTAAAACGGAAGAGTGATGCATTTGAAGCATTCAGGAGATACAAAGCTTATGCTGAGAATCTTCTGGGTTGCAAGGTCAAAGCTCTGCAGGATGACAAAGGGGGTGAATACATGTCAAATGCTTTCATCAAGTTTACAGATGAATGTGGAATAGCACGCCGTCATACTACTCGCAATCGCCCTCAACAGAATGGAGTTGCAGAACGAGCCAATCGTACCTTGGCTGATCATGTCACTGCCATGATGCATGAAGCGCGTATGCCTGCCTCATTCTGGAATCATGCTGTGGCATCTTATGTCTATGTATGGAATCGTCTGCCTACTGCACCATTGCCTAAAACTACACCCTATGAGCAATGGTACAAACAGAAACCAGATGTGAGCAACTTGCGAGTGTGAGGGTGTACTGCCTATGTTTACATTCAAAAGGACAAAAGGAAGTCACTTCAGTCACACATGGAGAAATGCCTCTTTCTAGGCTATCCTGTGGGATACAAAGGTTGGCAATTCTACAACCCTGTTACAAAGAAGTTTATCATCTCTGAACGGGCTGTATTTGATGAACGCCACTTTCCTGGTCTATCTACTACTGGACCAATGCCTAATATTAGGCTTTTCCCAAATATACCAAACTCTGACATTCCTTTATTTGTGCCAGAAGTAGAGGAGGATAATGATATTTCTGTCCCTCCTACTCATATTCCTGCACCTCCTGCTTATATTCCTGCACCTCCTGCTCAGATTCCTGCACTTCCTGAACCCATTCAACTACCTCCTCCACCTGCACCAGAACCACAGCTTCGTCGCTCTCAGCGTGTTCCAAAGCAACCTGGTGAATGGTGGAAGGTACAACCAGCTCCAGCTCTAGCTGAAGATGATGATGAGGACATTGATTATGAGGAAGTACAGTTTGTTGGAACAGCTTCAACTGCTGATCCACAAAACTACAAGCAGGCTATGAAAGGTGATGATGCAGATAAATGGCAAGAGGCTATAAATGCAGAGTACAATACACTGGTAGAAAACAAGACATGGGAACTTGTTGACCTCCCAGTTGGTGCAAAGGCAATTGGTTCGGGTTGGGTGTTTAAAGTCAAACACAATGCAGATGGCACCATTGAGCGTTATAAAGCTCGTCTTGTTGCCAAAGGATACTCACAACGTCCTGGCATTGACTACAATGAAGTGTTTGCACCTACTTTTGGACCTGCCACTCTGCGTTTGATTCTGGCCCTAGCTGCCATTGAAGACATGGACTTGCGCTCTGTTGACATTTCTGCTGCTTTCACCCATGGTGACCTTGATGAGACAATCTATATGAGACAACCTGAAGGCTTCCATCAAGGAGGTCCTAATAAGGTTCTCAGACTCTTGAAATCACTTTATGGTCTCAAGCAGGGATCTCGTCAATGGAACATCAAATTACATGGTGCACTTACTGAAATGGAGTTCAAACGAATTGAATCTGATACCTCTGTTTACATTTATTCAAATGGAGAGGTCAAGATCTTTGTACCCATTTACATTGATGATATTACATTTGCATCCAAGTCCACTCTTGCCATTGACAAAGCTGTCAAGCAATTGTCCCTGCATTTCAAATGCCGTGATCTTGGATCCACTGTTTATTTACTTGGTGTGGGAGTTGGCAGAGATCGCTCTAAGCGACTCCTTACTCTTGATCAGCGACAGTTTATTCTCAACATGCTTGAGCGTTATAACATGTCTGACTGTCATCCAGTTCTCACACCTATGACACCTGGTACATCTCTTTCCAAAGAAATGGGTCCTGAGAATGCTGCAGAGGTGGATTTCATGCGTAGTGTTCCTTATCTCAGTGCTGTTGGGTCGTTACAATACCTGGCTACTATGACCCGTCCAGATATTGCTTATACTGTGTCCTACTTGGCACGTTTTAATTGCAATCCTGGACCAAAGCATTGGACAGCAGTGAAGCACTTGTTCAGATACCTAAAAGGTACACTGGATTACAAGTTGCATTACTCTGGTAAATGTGGCTCTGAATTATTCACCACATACACTGATGCTGCTCATGGTGATTGCATTGATTCTGGAAGATCCACTGGTGGTTATGTAACTATGATGGCTGGAGGTGCTATTGGCTGGAGTAGTAAACTACAAAGTATTGTCACACTTTCTACAACTGAAGCAGAATTTGTCTCTGCTGTAGAAGCTGGCAAGGAGATTGCCTGGATGCGGCAAATCCTAGGTGAATTTGGCTACCAAGTTGATCAACCCTCCACTCTACACATTGACAACCAGTCTGCCATCAGTGTGGCTAAGAACCCTGAGCATCATGGAAGGATGAAACATCTTGACCTGCGCTACTATTGGCTTAGGGATGCTGTACATGCCAAGTGTATTGCTCCTTCCTATATCCCTACTGCAGAACAAATTGCAGATATTCTAACCAAGCCTCTATCTACTCCCAAGGTTCAATTTTGCCGTGATGGAATGGGTATAAGGGCTTAGTTTCTTGTTTTCTTTCTTACTCTCTGTAGTTTAGCAAAGTCTCTCTCTCTGTCTCTCTCTCTGTTTCTTTTTCTTTGGAGACATGTGAGATCAGGGGGGTCTGTTAAAACTGCCTCCACTGTCTCCAAAACCTTCTGGAACCTTCTAGAACCTTCTAGAAGCTTCCAGCATGTTCCAGGGTATTCCCAGTTCATTTCCCATGACAGCTGTCAATCAGCTGTCACTTTGTATTCCAGCTGTCAATCAGCTGTCAGTTTCCATTCAAGCTGTCAATCAGCTGTCACTTATGACAGCTGTCAACCAGCTGTCAACCAGCTGTCACTTATGACAGCTGACAAGCCTACTGATGTATAACATATATAAGCTTGTAGTTAGTGACCTGAATAGTAACAACTTTCCTCAGACTTGTGTGTGTCACGTGTCACAGTAAGTCACAGGTCACTTTTAACAATCACAGCTCGTGCCAGTACTTCAGCAACCGGTCCTTCAAGGGAGCCTCAAGGGTTGTCGCGGTCTGGCTCCGTTGTCGGAGATAATGGAGGATTTCTATCTCTCCTTCGAGGATCTCGCAGAGGGGAAGAACTTTGCACGAGCAGCACAGGAGATTAAACTCTCTATGTTCCGGCACATCATAGTGGAGCTCCACCGTCTGCCCCCAGACTCAGCGAATGTCCTCTCTATTGCTGGCTTAGTAGATTTACTCGAGGCCCTCGTCCTGACGCCTCCCACAGAGACCACCATGCAGCCACACGTTCCTGCCCCACTGCCCGCATCTTCGTTTCCCCTCCCCAATGCTCCTCTTCTCGCGCGGATTTCCGCTCCGCCGGTTAGTATCCGCGCAGTCGTTCGTTGTAGAGAGAAAGCCTACAGATGATGGGCCGACTCCTTGTACAGGAATCCTAGTGATTTGACTTGGGCGAGGATAGCTGAATCCTTCAGAGTAAAAAGGGAACGATGGGGAAACCTCATTTTGGACCTTGGGGGATCCTCACAGGAAGCTTGGGGCGGCGTCCCAGATGCTCTTCGACACCTAGTATAGCACATCCCTTCGACCTGGGGGGCACTGTAAAGGGTATGCATATATGCATACCTGGACTAAGGAATAATAACTGGATTATAGTACTTTATTATTTACCTTTTATTTTCTTTCTTTATATTCTTTCTATATTTCGAGCACACCTTGATTTTGTAGTTTGAAGCTTTGTGTATACGTATGGGCGCTCTCGGCACCAAAAGAGACAGACAACTTTCACCCAGCAGACACCACCTCATAAACGACCCAGACGTCGAATAGCGAGAGGTGTCAAGGGTAACGTTTCAACTACCCTTAAAGGTAGTATTCTCTTGCATACTAACGTACTTTGGACTTGAACCACGAAGGTCGAGTTCCAATCTAAGGTCTTTGCGCTAGTCGACATTATAGTCGACTCGCACTATTATTTCTTTACTCTAGATATTCAGCTTCGTGTTGATTATCTATTCTACATCTAGCTACGAGTTGTACCGTGAAGGTCAACTCTTTCATTCGTTCATTCTAGCCGTCAAGAGCAACTGTACAGTTGCTCTTGTGATGCATAGCGTGTCTTCTTACTAGCACAGCTTGTCTGGTAATCTATGGTATTGTACTGTACGGTCAATATCTGCTAATAGTAGTTGAATAGACACTATTCTTCGTATATCGAACGGTCAGAATCTATCGACTCTTCACAACAACTTACCCAGACACCCAGTTAGTATCCCGTAAGTTGTGATTGGGGTATCGTCTCGACCGTTATATATAGGCTTCAACCATCCATGCAATCAGAGTTTTGAACTATACCAGTCGAAACTCCATCTCTATATCAATCCACGCAGACTACATCCGTGCTACTCAACCATTCGACTCTCTCATTACTCTTTTTCACACTCAAGCAGTCACTTGGAATTGCACTTTACAGTTGATTCCCTTTATTCATTTTAGCTCTCTACCTTACTTTAGATAGTTACTTCACTTGATCGTATTGAACTAAGTAGTCAATACCTGTCCGGCCTGTATAGACTTAGACAGTCAGTACATCTACATATCGTACCTAAACAGTTGATATTCTTCGTATATAGAATGGTTAGAACTTCCACCATTCTTCACACCCAGGCTTGTCTGAACCACCCACTTCCCATGCCACGGACCCCATAGGCTCATGAACCAGTGACCACCTCACTTTGAGGTGTGCACATGGCCAACAGCCCAGTCCCCACCTGGACTTCTAATGACAGTCAGTGTTCTGGTCATTACAACTGGAACACCACAGGTTGTTCTTCGCCTCCAAGTGGACTGGAGCCATTTTCCTTGTTTTCTGTTAGAGTGGTTAATACCTGGACATTCCAGGGACCTGCCACTCACCTTTTGAGGGCTCCCAGCCTCTCCCTCAGACTCAGACTCCACTTCTACTGCTCTGTACTAGAAACCAAAAGTCAGCAAGGACTACTATGTGAAATTTTTGGGACTTACATACCTTCCCCATGGCAACTGCAGCTCTCTCCATGACTGCTTTGGCCTGCTCCACAGTGTGAAGAGTGGTGGAAGTTCTAACCGTTCTATATACGAAGAATATCGACCGTTTAGGTACGACACCAAGATGTATTGACTGTCGAAGTCTAATACAGAACGAACACATATTGACTACTCAGTTCAATACGGTATAAGGAAGTAGCTATCTAGAATAAGGTAGAGAGCTAAAACAAATAAGTAGAATCGACTGTCTAGTGCAATTCTGAATGACTGCTCTAGAGTAAAGTAGAGTACTAGAGAGTCGAATAATAGAATAGTGTGGATGTGGTCCACACGAGTAGTGATGAGGATTGAGTTTCGACCGGTACAGTTCGAAACTCTGATAGAGTAGATAGCTAAAGCCCGTCTGTGATGGTCGAGACGATACACCAATCACAACTTACAGGACACTAATGGGTGTCTGGGTAAGTCGTGGTTGCGGTGTAAAAAGTGTCTGAGTTCTAAACTACAGGCGCTAGAATACATAAGTCTGCGTGTGTGCCCACAAGAGTCGATGTACCACATACATAGGTCGTCGAACTAATTATAGATATAATAAAAGAGAGAAAATAGAAATAATAAAGGAGATATAGTAAGAGCTCATCTGACTATATTTCCTGAGTGTATTTCGCCATACCTCTCACAGTGCCCCCCAGGTCGAAGAGCTATGTCAAAGAAGATGTCGAAGGACACTTGGAACTCCTCCCCATGCGTCCTGCGATGAACCCCCAAGGTGTAGGATAGTGTTGCCCCAGGCGAGACGCTTGGCACAAAAGGTAAGAGCGATGTCCTCCCACTTCGAAGCGTCATTGGCAGATGTCAACCCATCCAGTTTTTGGATCGACAAGACCCAACGACCGTAGGCCTTCTGGCGCGTTCGGATTATGGCACGAACGCGGTCAGCGGAAGTGTCAGTAATACAGGCAATGAGAGGGGGTCGAGGGTGTAGTGATGGCGGGGTAGGAGTGATGAGTGGTGTGGAGCTCGTGTCTCCCCCAGGGGGGATGCCTCTCGAGGTGTCCGAATCCGGCAACAGTTGCTCCAGCAAGTCAACGAGGTCCACTGCAGAGTGGGTTGGTGTGTGGTCAGGAAGAACACAAGAAGAGTTGACAAGTAAGGACCGAAACATGGAGAGTTCCACCCATTCGATATCCTCCGCTAAACGCAGCTGTTCCTTAGGGTCGTTGACGCGTAGATAAAACGCACTCATGTGGTCCGACAACATAAGAGACCCACTATACCCCTGGATATGCCCTTTAAGAAGGGGGTGCCGCAGGGTTGGTCCCAATCGCGTTAATGTGCGTCCCACAGTAAAGATGTCGGAGGGGTAATTAATGGACACGTGCATCCAACTTGACTGGAAGGGACGGGAGGGGCCAGCCGTATCCTCAGAGTGAAGGGGAGAGGATGGCTGCGGGGGGGGGCTGCGAATGGGGTGGGCCGGCGGGGGGTCAATGACAAGGGGCTCGTCGGCCTGAGTATTGGTTCTTCATTTCCCTTTTGCTTTTTCACTTAAGGGGGGAGGCTCCTCAAAGACTTCCATTGCCGGGGGGGGTTCTTTGGAGACATCTGTGGCTGAGAGATGCACCTCGAGGACTTCCTCCATAGGTGTTGCGAGAACTTCCGGGATAGGGTGATCAATATCCATTAATGTATCGTTAGGATGCTGAATGGGGCTTCCCAGAGAAATGCAAGAGGAGCAGGGAGAGGCGGGCAGTGGACTCCGAGTTGTCAAGGAAGTAGGAAGTGCGGGGAATGTTAGACACCACAGGGACTAAAGGCGTCAGAGTAGAATGGGAGGCAACGAGAGGGTCAGGTGACCTGTGAAGGGGTGAGATTGACTGCGGTGCTGGAGAAGGCTTGGGTATAGATGAGGACGGTGATATCAGGGAATGTCCTGCGAAGGGGAGGGGTAGTGGTATAAGGGGAAGAGAAGGCAGCTCGGCGGATGGTACAAGACTTCCCGGTAACTCTGAAAAGGGTGTAAAGCGCTGTAATGTGGGTACGGAAGAGACCAGCAGAGGTGGAGGGAGATGAGAGGAACTGGATTGGGTTGCAGAGTCTGCTGGACGATACCCTCTCCAAACTCTGACGGAAGTTGGTAGCTTTCATCGTTGGTTAGGATCACTCGTGAAGAAGTGAATGTTGTCAGGGAGTAGGAAACCTTCATGGCAGTCAGCACCGAGGTACTTGCTGTCATAGGCGGGGTATTGAGATTGGTCATCCTCCAAGTCAGATGAAAGATCACTGGGCCCCATCCGGTAGGTCCGTTCCTGAGGTCCACGTTGTGAAGCGGGTCTGGGAGGTAGTGCAACTCCATCTCCACGTCGCAATGCAATGCTTTGTAATTTGATCCTTCGTACTTTGTCCCAATCGTAGAAGGTGACCCCATCTTTTCCTTTCCTACTTTTTTGTCCTACACTCCGAACACATGGCGTGCCCCCATCGCTGCAATCCGTTTCAGTGAAATCCGTCCATTTATGACCCGAAGGGGGAGCGATGATTGAAGGATTATTGTGCCCTTCCATTCTCCTCCATTCCTGCCGTGTCCGCCTTGAAGGGACATTATCCCTAGCCCCCATCCTCCAATGTCCTTCCAAGTACTCCTCTCCCCTCTTCCGTTTAAGCGTTTTCAATTCCTCCTGAACCTGCGACGAGAAAGCCTCAGACTGCCGTTTCCTTTTGATCTCCTCTTCGGTAGAAGGGAAAATACTACGAGAAGGTGGTGGGGTTTCGCTCCATGTTCCCGAGGGAGCCCCCTAAGTATTAGAGGACCATGGTGCAGCCTTCGAAATAGAGTCCATCCACATCGGATTCGTGGACGATAAGGTCTCCTCCATGCACTTGACAGTTTCTGTTCGAGGTGATGGGGCAGAAGGAACTGTAGTTTGAGGTCGAGGTATTCTTTTGAAATTGGGAAATTGGGGTCTGGGAAGAGGAGCGTATGGAGTAAAGGCGGTCCCATTCCCCGAGTTGGTGGACGTTCCCACGATGTCGCCCTGCGCAGCGGAGGGTATTGGCAAAGGCGTTCCAGAGTTGTTCGTAGAGTGCTCAACTTGTTCAGTACGAGATGGCGTGGTAGAGGTATTAATAGGTTGAGGTCGCAGTATTCTTTTGAAGTTGGGGAATTTGGGCTTGGGTTGCTGCTCCTGTGACATAGTATACTGATTAGAGAGGTTGACGTGGAGGGAAGAGATAGGGGGATAAAAATTTCTTTAGTGGATTTACGTATTTTATATTAATTTCAAGCTCCACTCAGTTATTGAGGTGAAAGGCTGAGGAATAGTGAGGAGTAGAGTTAAAGTAAATAAATGGTGTTGTCATCGTGAAAAGGTGAAATGATCATTAGATTCAATAAATAGTTTTGTAAGCTCTGAGAAGAGTGCGGGCATTACAAAGGTCATTGCCGTTTAACCAGGTGTCCTCTTCCAGTTCATATCCTTTCCATCAAACTTGGAAAAGGAGTCGATTTCAATGCTTTTTGTGTCCTACTATAGCTTCTACTTCGTACTCCTCATTGTTACGGTCTAGTTCCCGAGGATTCTCAAGTAGCTCCCTTGATCTGAATTCCTTGGGGGAGAGGTGGTACTTTTTAAGATGGTCTCGATTAATCACTGGATGTAAATGATATTCCAAGGGAATGCGGAGTCGGAAGACTTGAGGATTGATCTTTTCCAAGACCTCAAATGGCCCTATCCATCTTTGTATAAGTTTTCTTCCGGGTCCCTTGGCTTTGATGAGCTCAAGAGAATGGGGATTAATCAGAACATAATCCCCCTCTGAGATATCTTCCACTAATCTCCATCTCTTGTTGTAACTGCGAGCTTGGGTTTCTTGTGCTCGCGCAATCGAATCCCGCGCCACTTATCGGTGATTTTCCAATTCTAAGATCCATTGGTCAGCTACAGGGCTATCTGATAATTCTCTGGGGACCACAGGGTCATCCCCTCCTAGACAGCTAGACATTTCTCTTGGTAAGTAGCCCATCAGCAAAAAGGCTGGCGCATAGCTTGTTGAGCTTTGAACCGTCGAATTGTAGGTATGAGCCACTACTTGAGTCCATTTAGACCATTCCTCCTTCGAAGAGGCGCAGTACGCTCTGAGCATTTGCTCCACAATTGCATTAGCGTTCTCCATGTGACCGTCGGTCTGAGGATGGTGGGATGAGGATACTGCAAGGGCACTTCCGTATACTTTGCAGACTTCTCTCCAGAACCTACAGGTCCATCTCTTGTCTCGATCACAGATTATCCTTGAAGGCAGGCCGAAAGGAGTGGCTACTTTATTCACGAAGATTCGTGCGAATCCTTCTGCGGATAGATCTGAAGTAGTGGGTTCACAGATTAAGAAATGCGTGAGTTTATCCACGGCGACGAAGATGGCGGAATAACCACCCTCTGTAGAAGGAGGCAATCCGGTAATCAGGTCCATCGAGACAACCTCAAACGGCCTTAGGGGTACACCCACAGGTCGAAGAGCTCCTTGTCGAGCGGAATGATCAATTTTAGTTTTCTGGCATATGTCGCAGCTGCGAGCGTACGCCATGCAGTCATGCAACATCCTCAGCCAGAAGAAACGGTCTTTCATCAGATTAAAAAGCCTGTGGCCGCCTGCATGAGCTCCTTCAAAAGGATTATCATGTATCAGCTTGAGTATGGTTGTTGTCATGCTGCTAGGAACGCAGATTCGACTTTTCCAGTCCGAATCTCGAAAGAACAATAGCTTATTCTTGCCGATAAAATAATGCGAAGGAGTGGCTACCATGTTTGGAGAAATGGGATCGGCGGCGTCATAATTCCTGAAGGCGGGATCTTTCTGGTATCCATCGCGAAGTTCCTTAGCGTAATTCTCATCGATCTCTATAAGCAATTGTGAATTCGAGAGAGTAAAATCCGCCTCATCAGTCTCACCGTTTCTGGGAAGGTTGTGCAAGTCCCATTTCGTTTGGGGGACCTCTTCGACTGTTCTGACAGGTTCAACTAACTCGTGATGAGTGAGAAAGACGGCCTTTTCTGCTGGTTTGTTCTCCCATAACGTCTCGTTGTCGTTCCAGTTATAGGAATCCGCTACGATTGGTAAGAGATCGTCTCTCGCGGGGCTAGCACAGTCAGGTACTCGAGGAAGTCTAGATAATGGGTCAACATTGCTGTGTATCTGTCCTGCTCTATGTAGGATTTCCAGACCGGGGTATGCAGCGTATACCCCCCCCCATGCGGCCAGTCTACGATTAGTATTCTCATAAGATCTGGCCCATTGTAATGCCGCATGGTCAGTGATCAAAAGGATATGTTCTCCCTCGATAAAGGGCTGGAAATGGACCAATCCTTCTTTAGCAGCTAACGCTTCTCGCTCTGTGGCTGAGTAGTTACATTCCGCTTTCTTGAGCGTACGGCTCCAATAGGCGATAACGCATTCGACTGTGACACTGGTGTCATCAAAATCTGCAGCCCAGGAATCCGTGCAGGTGAATTCCGGCTCCTTGGTTTTATAACGAGTCACAAAAATAGGGACATCTCGTGATTGATCGAAAGCTGTCCTTGCTTGGGCATAAATTTTCATATCCTTTAGGTCCTTAAGCATCATTTTTTGTATCTGCTGGAGGCAACATCCCAGCACGAAGTCCGAAGTGTCTGTGTATAACCTATAAGGCATACCGCTTGCAGGGTGTCCAAGTACTGGAGCTGAACTCAATGCAACTTTGATGTCTTCAAAAGCTCGGGCGTGTTCTGAATCCCAATGCCAACGAATGCCTTTCTTTAAGAGGTTGAAAAGTGGAGCAACCGTCCAGGAGTAGAATGGTATGTAAGCAGAGAAGTACAGAACCATTCCGAGAAAACGTTGAAGGTCTGCTATCTTAGAAGGTGTAGCTAATTCCAATATAGCGGCGACCTTTTCTTGATGGGTTGAAAAGCCGAGTCTAGACACCTTATGTCCTAGTAGTAGAATCGAATTATACCCCACGTAGCACTTTTTGGGCAAGAGAGTGATTCCCACTGCAATGATGGCTTGTAGGACCTGGTCCAAATGCTCTAGATGATCGTCCCATGTCTTAGAAAAGATCACGATGTTGTCAATATAAACTAGGCAGAATATCCATAAGTAGGGTGCAAGTACGGTTTGCATAATCCTTTGGAATATAGAAGGTCCATTACGAAGTCCAAAGGGCATTCTCTGGAATTGCCACAGTCCTCAATGGGATCTGAAGGCTGTCTTCGGCTTATCTTCCTCTAACATTTCAAGTTGGGTAAAACCAGCTAGTGCATCGAAGGAAGATAAGATGTTGGATCCCGAGAGCGCCTGCATGATTTATGATTGATGCGGCAGTGGAAATTCATCGGGAACCGTTAAGCTGTTCAACTTTCTATAGTCAATCACTACTCGTGGTTTCCCGTTGCGATAGACGACAAAGGCTGGTGCCCCCCAAGGACTCTTGGACGGTTCAATCACTCCCTGTTGGAACCAAGTATCCATTTGTTCGTCAATGACTTTCCTATTAGCCGGGGAGGTTGGAAACATTGACATTGAAATAGGTTGTGCGCCATCTTTCAAGGGGACATTGACCTTGACATCTACTTGTCCTAAACGCCCGTCTACTCCAAAAGCTAGGACGTTCTTAGTTAATACTGACTCCAAGCGGGAGGAGACGTCGGTAGGGATGTCAGGACCTAAATTAACTAGCCTATGCAGATCTTCCACATGAAAGGTTTCCGTGGTGGCAACCTCTGACGTTTTGGGGCCTGCCAGGTCGAAATCGTCTGTGAGTTCCCATTCCAGGGGCAGCCCAGAAGATTGAGGATTAAGGACACATTCCTCTTCTATTCTTGATAGACTTCCGACGAGATGGGCAATTTTGGTTGCTGTCGACTGCATCGATGCCCTCTCAGTCGAAGATCTAGGAGTCTGGGCCCATTTGTTCGCGTCGTGAATTAATCCAACGGTTTCCCCTCATCTGATGATTCTTGGCATCAGAGAGGGATTAGCGAGAGGTATCGCGGCACGTTCCCTAGAGATGGCAGTGGTGGGAGTAGCTAGTATACTCCCATCGTCGTTCTGTAAGACAACTCCCTCGACTATCCATTGGTCACCAATAAGATCTCCTACAAAAATTGGTACTAATCGAGCTGATTCCGGTTCTATAGTACAATCTTGTGAGGCCCGTGCGACTCTTTCAGTACGCACTCCTTTGTCTGGTTTGGAAGTCAATTCAGACGAGTCATTGGCTAATTCCTCAAAGGGGATCTTGCTAATCGAAAAGGTTAAAGGCTGCGGCTCCTTGGAAGAACTGGCTGGAATAGATCCTGCTCTCCCAGGCAAAATCAATCTGGAACCCAGCGGTTGGTCTCGCAATGTCCCGATCTCATAGTTCATGTGAAAGTCTTCTCCAAGAAGGATCGGGACGGTCATACCTCGGATGACGTACGTCTCAGCGGTAAATTTGAGGAGTATACCGGTGTCATCCTCGAGATAAATGGGGACATTGACGTATCCTAATACTTTGGCATTACCGGTAAGTTGTACGAGGCGCAGCTTGAGTCCTTGCTTGAGTTTAGGGCGGTCCTCTAGTTCCTTATAGAAATCCTCCAAGATTAAGGAGAGGTCAGCTCCGGCGTCCAGCCTGATTTTAATAGGATTTGAGGCTTCTGAATTCCCTACGCGTCCGTAGACGTGTAATGCTGAAATCCCAATACTGGAATATCCACCCGGAGGGTCCCTTCTGCGATAGATAATAGTCGAATCCTCTTTCATAAGTCGACTGGATCAGGGGTATTGAATTCTAGGTCTTTTGCTTTCTTTTCTTGCAGCCAGTTTGATGTCCCTCCTGATACGTCTACCGTTAGGTACTTTGGGAGCATTCGAAATAGAGTTGTCCGCTTCAGAGTCTGACTCATCGCAAGGAATTAAGTCGGGTAATTGCCCTGGGTCAAAGGGGAAGCTCTCCTCCTCCGATCCCTCTGACTCAGAGGGGTCTTCTATGACGTAGGTCTGACTTATTTCCTTAGATCAGTTCGCAAATGTGTCCTCGTCGACGATTTCCTCAATGGTGGGAGGTTCAGGTCGCGATAAAACTCTCGTCTCAGTCAGACCTTCACGGTTCTGACAATGAGCGTCTAGCCAGTCTCCTTTGTCGAGAAAATCATGGTCTGATATAGAAACATAAACTTGCAATGTCTTATTCTCATTTGAGGATGCTTTCACATCTGAAACGATGTTGTCCTCTGGCTGAGGAAGGTAGACAGAAATGAAAATCGATTCCTCATCAATGTTATGTACTTGTCCCTGTACACTTAATCCATAAACTGTTTCATAAGCCCTTTGATCCTCCGCCTCCTCCATTGGGTTCTGCGCGGAGCACTTGTTAATAGAGACATAGTGCGACATCCTGCCCGCATGGGGGCAGTCGATCTTGAAATGCTCTAAGCTCCCACAAATCCAACACTCCTTCAGAGGCTTGGCAATGCTTTTCTTGTCACTTCGTTCGAAAAAGAACTTGCCGTGTTTCTTACCCTGCTTAGCGTTCGATCTCCTAGGGACGGTTTTATCCTTGAGTTCGCCGAGGAGGACATGGCCTCAATTAGTGGAGTCGATTTTTCCAGAGTGCTCCTCTTCATGCCAGGGATCCGACTCGTCTTGCTTGGCGATCATGACTCTGGGTTTCTGAAACCGATAACGTTCTCGATGTGTTTGAACCCAAGCGTTAATCAGAGCCTCTTGTAAATTGTTTGTGTAAGTCTGTAGACTCATGATGTCGTCGATAGGTTGTCCCTGTAGAAGATAAAGCCATTCCGTGGATAGTGTCAGGATAAGTCTGTGCATTTTGTCCTTCCGGTTTTGGTGGAACCCATACAAGAATCAATAGAGCTTGACCCTTCGCTGAATGTAATGAACGGGTGTCTCATGATTGTGACCGGCCTGTCAAAACGTCATGGCTTCCCATTCTAGAGCCAAGGATTCGCGCCAACGAGTTCCTAGTAATCCTTCTACGATGCCCCAAAGAAACGATCCGTGAGATCGACTAAATTCAGTGCGATGTTCACAATCCAGGGTGCTCCACCAGATATTAACACCGCCGGTGAGTCATCTTGGCAGAGCGACTCCCAACAATGTACTCATGGAGTCAGAGATCTCCGAGAGGCTCATAATGTCCATGATGTAATCCAACGCCTTGGATTGAGTCCCATCGTATTCGGGAAGGTCTGACCATTTGATCTTGATGTCGTTGGTGTTAAGAGCGATCCTTTTATCCTTAGGTAAGTCATCGATAGGCGCGCTGGCTCAAGGCTGCATCGGAGTTTGAAAGGGAGAGTTAGGTACTCTACCGTGACGCCCCCCACATCCCGAATTCCCTCCATAGCTTGAGGTACTAGAACTCCCAGATGAATTACTAGTAGGTCCTCCTGATGGCAGAAAAGGGTTGGAGGAGATCGGCAGGGAATGGCGAGGATCGACTGGATTCAGCGATCCTCGACCAGCAACCTGACCAGCTATACCCTCAGTGAATGCAGTGGAGAAAGACGGTCGACCCCTGTTGGCGACTGATCGATTTCTAGTCGTAGTTGGTTCATCACCCACGTTCGTATTGCCAGGGATTCGTTCGAATGCGACGCAAGAGCGGTGAATTTCCTGTTGGGGGGTAGAGCTAGGTTCCATTGCGATCCCTCTCTCGATTTCGACCGTATTCAAAGGTCGACGAGGTTGAGGCTGATAGAGGGTGTGAAGAGTGGTAGAAGTTCTAACCGTTCTATATACGAAGAATATCGACCGTTGAAGTACGATACCACGATGTATTGACTGTCTAAGTCTAATACGGACCGAACACGTATTGACTACTTAGTTCAATACGGTAGAGAGAAGTAGCTATCTAAAGTAAGGTAGATAGCTAGAACGAATAAGCATAATCGACTGGTTAAGTGCGATTCTGGACAACTGCTCGAGTGCAAGTAGAGTAGTTAGAGAGTCGAATAATAGAGTAGTGTGGATGTAGTCCATGTGAGTTGAGATAGGGATTGAGTTTCGACTGATACAGTTCGAAACTCAGTTTGAATGAGTAGCTAAAGCCTGTCGGTGACGGTCGAGATGATACACCAATCACAACTTACAGGACACTAATGGGTGTCTGGGTAAGTCGTGGTTGTGGTGTAAAAAATGTCTGAGTTCTAAACTACGGGCGCTAGAATACATAAGTCTGGCGTGTGTGCACCCACAAGAGTCGATGTACCACATACATAGGTCATCGAACTAATTATAGATATAATGAAAGAGAGAAAATAGAAATAATAAATGAAATATAGTAAGAGCACATCCAACTATATTTCCTGAGTGTATTTCACCATACCTCTCACATTCAGGAACATTGTATGAGGATAGAATGGTTCTTTAAGGATTCAATAAAGATGATAATGGTAGTATGAGAAAATAGAAAAAAATTTGGTAAATTTATATTTCTTTATTAATTCAATTAAAACTCCGCTCAGGTCGTCATCACAAGGTAATCAGTTGAGATCTGGGAATTGGTGGAATTTGAAGATAGTAAGGATGGATAGTGTGAGTCATTAGAAATTACTAGAGGGAAGACATTTGAGGTAGAGAAGTTAAATGTTGTCAGGGTAAGGAGGAAGGGTTTAGCTGTCTGAGGAAGTAGGAGTGCCACCAGTAGATCCCGATTTCGGTGGATAGGTTAAGCCACTGCTGGGGCAAGACCCGGCCGTTGGAGCATCTGCGCATGGTAATAATATTTCAGGTATCAGCCATATGGTAAACACTCTGCATACCAATTGGGATGAATGTGCCGTCAACCATACTTCCCTGAAGATTGAAATACCAGCTGATCTGGTTTATGGCAGTACCACTGCAGTCCAGGGCAGGTGTTACGCCCTAAGTGGAAACAAGAAACCAGTAGGTAAATGTTAATAAAGCGCTAATGACGCGATCTAAACGCACCGATGCAGTCTTCAGTGCACTTGTAAGCTGAAAGAGAGAGAAGGTCCTGTTTGATGAAGGAGTGATGCCTGCTTTTTCGAGCCATTGGAAAGTGGGTAGAGTCTATTATCCAGTCATGTCCTGAGTTTTTATCACAGAGCAAAGACTCAAAGGATAGATCTAACCTTGTAGAGTTTCTCAACCGTTAGGAAAAAGTCGACAGCCTATATCGTCGTAAAAAAAAATGTGAGTACATATCATTTTGGTCAAACTTCTGATATACCTCTGTCCCTTGTGGCGAACCTGTGGGAAGGCATGAGGGCTCAAGAGTGCTATTCGGAAAGTCTTCAGTACGTAGTTTTATGATAGAGAAGATAGAACCGTACCTGTAGCATGTTCCATGAGTGGCCCATTCATGCTATCAAGCAAGTTGATGTTTCTGATACCATGAAATAAATTAAAAACGAACCTCCCAAAACTGCTCATTGTTCCCGTTAATATCCAACCAGAACTTCAAAATAGTAAGTTGCTTGATTAAGGTCAATGAATAAGCTTTGATAGTCACAGTGTTCATGAAGTCCAACAATTCAGTCTCACCCGCATTCTGGATAATCTACGGATCGAATAAACTTCAATGAATGCCTGCTAGAGGTCAACGGATCTCTTACAGTTGCGATATCAGTATACGCGCGGGATGGGTCACAGTTTTCCGTGAACGTTGTATCACAGCTGAATCACAAACGACTATCAGCTATGCGCCGTCCGGCTGGACAAATTTGACGTACCTATCAGGCCAGAGACCTGTTTAATCAACTAAGACGAAAAATAGGGGGAAAGTATCGGATATCACTTACCGTGAACGGTCCAAGTGGTAGGAAGGGCCGTTCCAGGCCCTGATGTGTCCCAAAACTGAACACCAAGCAACTTGGACAGAGGTCGTGCGGTCGTGTACGAGTGACTTACCTGGGTCTGGAGCAATAACCCCTAAGATATCGTGTGCATAAGCCATCGTTAAAGGTGTGGCTGCGAGCTACAACTTACTCCTGGAGATTCGAAGCAGCAGAGGTTAGATATGACCGTGGTGTTGTGACAAGATATCACGCCGTTAGTTGAGCATCCTGATGATGCACGGGGGAAGAGTTGTGCAGAGGACATGTCTGTATTGTTTATAATGCCTGCGCAGGCAATTCCTACGAGCGATAGCAACGATACGATGCGTACAGAAGCCATTGCGACTACAGGTGAGAGACTATTAGATATGTAGCGAGAGGTTATATAGTCAACCTGGGGGACCAGAATGCAGAAATACGTGTCATTATAAGCTGTGTGACGTGTGCCGATGTATGTGCCATCGCGGATTCCCAAAGAATCACAAGTGAATTGACCATGACTTCTCATAACGCGTTTCATCTAGGCCCGTCCGCAGCCATAGAACGCTTAAAGACAGAACACTAAGCCCGGACAACAAACTTCCTTTTTCGTCTAGCATCGGAAATTAAGTCCCTTTAACTCGGATATTGTAAGTCTATGGGTAATGAGTCAATTGTTACCATTCGGCTTGTCTGCCATGAGATCTGGTCGTTTGCCGGCATGTGAAGGTGTTCTAGCCGCGTTCTTGCATCAAAGCTCGACAAAGCCCCCAGACTCGACATACAAGCGGACTGTCACGTTCTGCCAATTTGTCACTCTTCGTCACATGTAGGGTAGACATTGCTGGTATAAGCAAGTTGCAATATTGGTGTAATCATTGAACAAATGAATTTTATCCACAGATTAGAATGATGTAATGTATGCTTATTTATATATAACACACTTTCCAGGCATGCAAAAACCAATTACCTCAAATCTCTAAGCATACTAACCATCAATGTTGAAACACCATCAATTGCAATTGTGTGATGCATTGGCAATGACACACATCTTTGGTATGATATGTATCAATGTTTGGGGCTGGTGGGTAGGATTGGGTATGCACTCAGGATCACACTATAAATCAAGGCATTCCACACTTGAATGAGCTTGAGGGTTGGGTAGATTGTGGAGTTCTGTGCTATATTGATGAAGGGAGGACAGCTGACCTGAAGGCTGTGTGTGGTGGACCTGATGAGTTGGAAATCATATATCATATGTATTCATGGATTGATGTGTTGCAAGATTGTAGTTACCCAAGTATGATGGCTGCATTGACACTCGAAGTTCATGGGGGTTGAAGATACATAAGATGCAGATTCCTTTGAGACAGCATTGGAGGGTCCAGATGTGATGTATATGAAGATTGTATGGGTTGGGAAAGTGGAAGAGAATGATGTGGTGACCACAATGTATGAAGCATTCTTGGACTGTGTTACAACCCATTCCTGGATGTTTCAATATCCAACTTCCGACTTCTGACTTCCGACTATAAAACATCATAGTTACTGTATCTTCTGTAATCTTCCCTTGTTCCGCATTTGGTAATTTGTCCATTGACAAGTATTCACTCATTTGTTTATTATATTCCTGTTTTGGAATAATATCTCCCCAATTCATCTTATTGTATTCCTGTTTCAGAATACTTCTGTTTCCATCTTATTGTGGTGTTAGTTTGTAGTACAATAATGAGAAGACTTATATTAGTTTCTGTGAATTTGTACTTTACTTTAGATCTGATATCGACTTAGTTTCTTATTCCCTCTTCCATCTTTCTGTACACTTGATATTCAGAGCTCTTTGGAACTCTGAATATTCATATCTTCCAGCATAAGTCTCACCTTTGAAATCAAGGACTTCTGAGTGTTTATGTAGAGGTGAAGCACATAAGCTGAAGCTGAAGTCCTGACCCTATCTGATAGTTCTGGAATAAGTTCCAACACGGCACTTAACACTGTGTATACATCTGGTTGAGATGCAGAGTGGCCTGTCAACAAAGAATTGGCAGTTAAACGTTGTTTGTGCCAAAAGAAAATATTATTGGGATGCTTCAACTCTGGTATGGGTATTGATCCAGAGTTTTTATCTTGTAATCCCTATATTGTACCCCTTGTACTGAACTGGAGATTTGAGCTGTGTTGCTGACTAAGTGGTCTAGTATTTTTTTTCACCTTGATACCATCCTCTGTGGATGTTGTCTGACTTAGTATTGGCTAAAAATATTGACAATCTCAATTGATGAAGGTGATATGTACAGTATGTGGGTATGTATACTGTTTTATAATGAATTAATGGCTTTTTTTTCTAACTTCACATGTATTTTGTAAGGGTTGGTGTCATGATGCTGAAGAGCCAAGTGGAGGAATCTGGATGATTCAAGATACATGTTTACCACTCTATACTGCTCTGGTGATTATTATTTTTATTTTTATTTTTATTTTTTTACTTAAGAGGAATGTTAGGAGGTCATTGGTCATTGCAGGCTTGGTGGCATTGGATTGAGTCAGTCACTACACAGAGATCTCATTAACAACACCATGGAGATCTCTTTTATAGCAATATGGAGATCTTTAGGTTATCATGGAGATAAAGGTGAGATTGTACTATACATATCATATTTGTGTGCCAGCTGAATTTCTTCATAACATCTTAATGTTTTCCACTCATATTTGGGGTACAGTACATAGGACTGTCATGGATCTATAGGTGTGGAAATAAATTGATGTGTTATCGTAAAATTATGCAGTGTTGTCTAGTTGATACATAAAGAGACATAGATTTCAACTCCCCAACCACTTGACCACCTCTGCCACCTTTTCTACCACCCCATCTGTAATGTATTAGCCTTATTTTAATACTATTTTCCGAAAAAGGAGTCCAATGCTCTATCAAAATGTGCAAATACTCAATTCACTGCAAGGTAAAATAATTTAAGTATTTGATATTAATCAGTGGCAGCCTAAATAGACTTAGAACCCCTGAAGTCAAGAGTTTACTTAAATATATGCACCCTACTTCGCAAAGAAGGTTTTGAGAGCTGCTTGTGCAAGCTTGTTCTTTTTCTGTGATAACAACTACTAAAATAAGAATAACAATTTACTGATTCCAAAGCTAGATTTAACTTCAATGCTAGCTAGTTTATATATATTTTATACTATTTGTCAAACAGTAAAAATATTTATAAATGGGTCAAAAGATTAGATATAGAATAAAACACTATTTGGCTAATATATGCTTTATTTACACTAACCTACAGGGTCTACTGTGATATTAACTTATCAGGATCTTAATGTAGTCTTAAGGATTCTGCAAGGATATTCTCAGTATTTGTTTATGTGAATATGCTTTACTGATTCACAATAAATGAACAAAGGAATGGGATTATTTGCAATGTAATAAACAGTCAAATTACTCAACTAGAGGTGACTGAAGTCTTAAACTACAAATAACAATGTAAGGAAAACTAATAATCAGTACTCAATTAAGAGATGACTATAGTATGAGATTATTTATATATTATTAGTTGATAACCAACAACTCTAACTGAGGTGGAAATAATATATAAAAGATAGCCAACTATTCAGTTAAGAAGTGGCAAGGGGGAACAAAAGTCAACAACTCAGATTGAGGTGACAGGGGAACAGCAGATCAGTCAACAGCTCAGATTGAGGTGACAAGGGATCTGATTGGGCCAACAACTCTGATAGAGGTGGCAAGGGTTTCCAACAGCTCAGATAGAGGTGGAATTAGATGTCCAACTGCCCAGATAGGGGTGGAGTAGCCTGCTTGCTGCAGTGACACACACAGATGTGGTGGGTTGATGTGATGATATGATTGATTGGTTTTATTCAAGGCTGGAGCTGAGCTCCTTATATACATTTTAGTCTGAGACATTTAGAAGATTCTAGAAGATTTAATGATGTCATTCTGGGAGGAGTGATGTCATTTAGAATTTTCTAGAATTTTCTAGAGCATTGTGGAAGGTTCTAACTACTTCTAAGACACTATAGAATATTCTTGGCATAATGGAACATTGTAGAATTTTATAGAATATTCTACAATATTCTATCTAATATTAGTACCTATTAACTAATGTTCCATTGGAAGCCACTGGAATGTTCCAGAGAGTTTCCTGTTTTTGTTGCAGTAGCATATATGATGACATAATGCTCTCGCGCCTGTGCGCGCGCATGACACCCTTCGCGTCTTGTGACTGTCACGTGTTGTGACCGTCGCGCGCCTCTGTGACCGTCGCGCGCCTCTGTGACCGTCGCGCGCCTCTGTGACCGTCGCGCGCCTCTGTGACCGTCGCGCGCCTCTGTGACCGTCGCGCGCCTCTGTGACCGTCGCGCGCCTCTGTGACCGTCGCGCGCCTCTGTGACCGTCGCGCGCCTCTGTGACCGTCGCGCGCCTCTGTGACCGTCGCGCGCCTCTGTGACCGTCGCGCGCCTCTGTGACCGTCGCGCGCCTCTGTGACCGTCGCGCGCCTCTGTGACCGTCGCGCGCCTCTGTGACCGTCGCGCGCCTCTGTGACCGTCGCGCGCCTCTGTGACCGTCGCGCGCCTCTGTGACCGTCGCGCGCCTCTGTGACCGTCGCGCGCCTCTGTGACCGTCGCGCGCCTCTGTGACCGTCGCGCGCCTCTGTGACCGTCGCGCGCCTCTGTGACCGTCGCGCGCCTCTGTGACCGTCGCGCGCCTCTGTGACCGTCGCGCGCCTCTGTGACCGTCGCGCGCCTCTGTGACCGTCGCGCGCCTCTGTGACCGTCGCGCGCCTCTGTGACCGTCGCGCGCCTCTGTGACCGTCGCGCGCCTCTGTGACCGTCGCGCGCCTCTGTGACCGTCGCGCGCCTCTGTGACCGTCGCGCGCCTCTGTGACCGTCGCGCGCCTCTGTGACCGTCGCGCGCCTCTGTGACCGTCGCGCGCCTCTGTGACCGTCGCGCGCCTCTGTGACCGTCGCGCGCCTCTGTGACCGTCGCGCGCCTCTGTGACCGTCGCGCGCCTCTGTGACCGTCGCGCGCCTCTGTGACCGTCGCGCGCCCTTGTGACAACTGTCACCTGTTATGACGGTTGTCACTCGTTGTGACGATTTTCCCGCGCGCCGTGTAATAAACGCCAGGCCGGTTTTATATTATTATATAATTATTATATTTACTTTTAGTTAGTTATAAATATAATATTTTATTATAATAATATAAAAATATATATATATTTCGCCTTGATAATGCGCGAGTATTTCAAATCGTGTTTTGTCGGCGTCGGAGTTTGAAATATCATGTGAATGTCACATGATTACTCGCGCGTTGTGAATAAGCGCTGAGTCGCCGACATATTAATCAAAAAAGAATAAAAAGTAGAAATTCAATAATTTGCTCAATTTATTAGATAAAAATACAAAATAAATTGTATAAATTCAAGATAAATCAAACAAATATTGTACAATTTAATCGTCGCAATATAATTACATTTGAATATTTGTTTTCGCAATTTGTTAGGGGAAATTGTTTAAAAAATTGGAAAAAACTTAGAAATACATAACACCATCCACCAGTAATACCAATATCACAGAAAGATCTACATGTCCTTGACTTCTCTTACAGACACAGGTGTGGGTGGTTGACTGCATGTATCCTCTCGACTTGCATTGAGTGCTACTACTACATGTGCACAAATTCATGCCATGGATCCAGCCATGAGGGAAGATCTCTTTGCAAAATACATCACATTGCAAAAGCATTCTAAAAACCTTATTTTTTTTGATGGAGAGTTTGATGAGGTGTGAGAGTTTCCTTAGTGAGTACTTATTCTTTACTTTTTGTTTATCTCTTTCTAACTTGCTTATCTAGTCCCATGTCACAAGGCTGTGTCATTTATCCAGAGGGTATCCCTGCCTATCTAAACATGTGATGCATCAAATTTGAGTGTTTTTGCACATTGTTGTCACCTGTATTGCTATCTGTAGAGGTGAAGACCATTGCTGGACTATCCTGTGCATTCTGCTCTGATTGCAGCTTAAATGGTAAGTCAGATGGTGCTTTATATGTACAGGTATATCTCACATCATTTGCTAAATCATGTTTAGTTGTTATTGATGAGAAGTATGTGAGTGCCAACCTTGCAGCACACAGGATAAAGATGGCAGTGTGTTACAAATGTGTATATAATAACCATGACCTAATATCTTTACAACTGTCTTGCTGGTGTCTTCTACTCTGTATTGCCATATTCCACCTCATGCTCCTGATCATAGGAGGGTACTTATAACACCTTGCAAGTGATCTTCTCTTGCATATGCAGCAAGTCATCCTGTGGAAGCCAGTGCTCTTGGAATTTATACCCCAGATGAAAGCTCCACTCTGCCATTTCCACCATGACAAGTCATGTTACAAAAGGCTTATAAGAATCAAATTCACTATGCTGAACCCACAAATGACAAGTGGAACTCATTCTATTCTAAAGTGATCAATGGTGATGAAGTCACTGCCATGGCCAAGGATTGCCTGGCTAAATTTCCCAATATGCCAACAGAGGTGTCCATTTAGCTAGGTCAATTTTCCAGAATAGTGGTGGTGGACTTGTTCTTTCCCCAACCTGGGACACTCAATCAACTCTCCAAACAACTCCCTGAATGGTTTGAGGAGAATATTACCTCTGAAGTCAGGGATTTCAAATGCATTAAAGAGGAACTATTTGAATGGGTGATTAGTCTAGTGGCCATGCATGATGATACCTTGCAGATCCTATATACAATTCAGAATAAAGGCAGATCAGTACCTAAAGTTGACTATCACTACCTATATACTTGGACATTGGAAAGAGCCTTATATGAATCTCCCCCAAACCTTTCATTTGCCTATCACAGTCTATGCCACAGGCTCATCTGTTGCCATGACAAGTGAGAGAAACTATTTATGGAGATTCTTTATTCATATGATGATTGTACTGAAGTTCCCCCATCCCCAGCTCACACATCCAAATCCTTTATCCAAGACCTCCAAGGATCCCCCAGCATGAGTTTTCTCTGCTCACTTAATCAAGAAGACATCCTGGAGAGTTTTCCCCAAAATCTGAAGGAGGAGATATTAGAACGATTTCAAGAAAGGTCAATCCCTCCTGCAAGTAAACCTCCTTGTCTTCCACTCTCTCATGTGCCAGAAATGGACAGAGAACAAGGGACTCACAAGCCAAGAACCCCCCTATCATCAAGTTGCATTGGACCTGAAGTGGTATCCCCCTTTACCATCATTAGCCCACTCAATACTCCCATAAGGACTGCAAGTAATCAGAACCACTTGTCATTTGCAACCACCTTCATTGAAGGGATTACAGGGTGAGTGCCAGGGAGAGGCTCACTATACCCAGGTCACACTCAGCAGCCCCCACCAATTCAATCAAACCCATTCCTCTCTCCAGGTGGATCACCTGATGGAGCATCTGTTAGCTCCAGTGATATGGATTCTAGAGACAATTGGGAAAGGGAAGGATGAAGTCACAGGATTTTAGGAGCCTCTGTAGCTGCAGGAGGAAATCCCAGAATCCATGCCTCCGACACAAACACTAAACTGCTGACTTTGAACACAATGATCTTAAGATCAAATGGTCAGCCAAATGCAATGGATCACAATCAAAGGCCTTGGATTATATAATGGATATTATGAATTTGTCTGAGATCTCTAAATCTATGACTATGCTGTTAGGGATGACCCTCCCCAGAGACTCAAAGGGAATGCCAAGGTTTGGTGGAGCACACTAGACCACAAGCATCACACTGAATTCAGTCAATTCCATGGTCTTTTCTCTGGAGAATTGTTGAAGGTTTATTAGGGACTCACTGGTGGGAATCATTATCTCTAGAATGGGAAGAGATGAGATTTCATCAACCTAGCCATGAGTGGGTCAAGCTCTATTGTTTCATATATGGATTCTATCAAGACCAAGAAGAGGAAACTAGTAGACAAATCCTTACCCTACCTATTGAATGGCTATACCTAATACAAGGACAATTGATCAATGACATCATGAGCTTCCAAGCTCACACCAACAACCTGCAAGAGGCTCTGATCAATGCTTGGAACCAAATGCACAGAGATAGGTGTCATACCTCCTGACCTGGAATTATGATTGCTGAGAAGGAAGGGCTGGAACCTGTTAGGACTGGAAAACCTGCCAGGCTCTGGACCCCATCCTACATGCACCCAACTCTCTATACCAGGTTACAGTTAACTGGAAAACCTGCCAGCATCTGGACCCCACCTTGCATGCACCTGACTCTTTATACCCACCAAGTCGAAGTTTGCAACTGGACAACCCACCAGGACCTGGACATCAAACCTGTCTATGCCTGTGAGAGGTACAGCGAAATATACTCAGGAAATATAGTCTGGATGAACTCATACTATATTTCCATTATTATTTCTACTTTCTCTCTATTTTATTATACACTTATAATTAGTTTGATGACCTATGTATGCAGTACATCGACTCTTGTGGGCGCATACACGCCAGACTTATGTATTCTAGTGCCTGTAGTTAGAACTCAGACACTTTTTACCCCACAACCATGACTTACCCAGACACCAGTTAGTGTCCTGTAAGTTGTGATTGGGGTATCGTCTTGACCGTCACAGACAGGCTTTAACTATTTATGCAATCAGAGTTTCAAACTGTACCAATTGAAACTCCATCTACTGTATATCTCAATCTGCATGGACTACATCTGCACTACTCTGTTATTTGACTCTCTCATTACTCTCTTCTACACTCAAGCAGTCATTCAGAATCGTACTTAACAGTCGATTCTCCTTATTCATTTTAGCTCTCTACTCTACTTTAGATAGCTATTTCACTCAACTGTATTGAACTAAGTAGTCAATACGTGTTCGGTCTGTATTGGACTTAGATAGTCAATACATCTTCATGTCATACCTAAATGGTCGATATTCTTCATATATAGAACGGTTAGAACTTCCACCACTCTTCACAGTGGTGATCTGAGCTGGACCGCTCTTTCCCTACGAAGAAAACGTTACTCTACAACTATTAATTTCTAAGCATGTAAATGACCACTGGCAAGAACCAAACACCGAGATCTTCAACAACCCCGAGTAGTTCAAAATCTTGTCAGAGACCTGCTAGTCTGGAACCACCCCATAATGTCACCATGAGGAAGTCTTCATTGACTTTTCAAAGACCAGTTCCTCCTGGGAATTCCCCCAGAGTAGCAGCTGGACCATCAATGGATACTCCCCCTGATCCACATGAGGAACATCCATCAACCGGGCAGTTGAGCACCCCTGGAGCTAATGTCAAGCCTACCCGTGCACCTGAGCCCGTTCTCTCATTCCCACCAAGGCCAGGTCATCCTCAAGCAGTTCTTTGGGGGTCATATGGTTTACGCTGAGCCTATCGATGTGAAGTGGGACATGTACTACACCAATGGAATCTCCGCTGGTCAGATTACTCCTTTTGTGGAGGAGTATGATATGGATTACCCTTCTTTACTGGTGACTGTAGCAGTCTGGTTAGGTCGTTATCAGGCCATCTTATCGGTGCAGGACTTATTCATGTGACCAGGAACCCTTGAGGATCTGACCTTCTCAATTCCCAAATGGTCGAGTGAGGTTACATCCGTTATGGAAGGGGGAAGGACGATTTTCAAGTGGGAAGTGTTCTCTCTATTCCTCGAAGCGCTCTGTGCACACGATGATGCATTGCAAATCCTTCACGTCCTACTCAGTGGGGATCACATTTTGCCCAAGGTTGATTACCAGTACATGTACATCTGAATGTTGGAGGAATCTCTTAATGGAGTCACACAAAATGGACCATTCATGTACTTTACTCTAAGGGGCCGGTTGAAGTGAAATCAGAGGAGACTCAATAAAATGGTTTTGGAAGTGCTTTACCCTTATAATAATTTGATTCAAGTGCCCAATTCGCCCCTCTCCACGACTAATTCGTTTGTTCACAACCTAAATGGGTCTCCTGATACTCATTTCCTCCATTCACTCAATCGTCCTGTTATTTTGCAAGACTTCCTGTTGGATATGAGGATGCAAGTTTCAGATCATCTTCAGGAAAAGGGAATTGAAGTCTGCACTCCCTTTCATCAGCCTCGGCCACATCAGCCTTTGAATATGTACGATTGAAATCGTGACAGAACCCAGCCCTGCACCCCATCAGGGGATCCATCACTCTCAGGTTGTGTTCGAAAGAATTCTGAATAATCCTAACTTTGGTGATGAACAACCTGCAATTAGGAATCGATCAGTTGCCAACAGGGGTCGACCGTCCTTCTCTACCGCATTCACCGAGGGTATAGCTGGTCAGGTTGCTGGTCGAGGATCACTGAATCTAGACGATCCCTGCCATTCCCTGCTGATCTCCTCTAATCCCTTTCTGCCACCAGGAGGACCCCCTAGCAGTTCATCCGGGAGTTCTAATAGTTCAGACTATGGAGGGAATTTGGGACATAGGGGGCATCACAGTGGAGTACCTAGCTCTCCCTTTCAAACTCTGATGCAGCCTTGAGCCAGCACACTTATCGATGACTTACCTAAGGATAAAAGGATCGCTCTTAACACCAATAACATCAAGATAAAATGGTCTGACCTTCCCGAATATGATGGAACTCAATCCAAAGCTTTGGACTACATCATGGATATCATGAGTCTCTTGGAGATATCAGACTCCATGAGCACGTTGTTAGGAGTCGCTCTGCCAAGACGACTCACCGGCAATGCCAAGATCTGGTGAGCACCCTGGACCATGAACATCACACTGAATTCAGTCAATCTCACAGATCATTCCTTTGGGGCATCGTAGAGGGATTACTCAGAACTCATTGGTGTGAATCCTTAGCCTTAGAATGGGAAGCCATGAAATTTCAACAAGCCAGCCACGATCGTGAGATACCTGTTCACTACATTCAATGGAGAATTAAGCTTTATCGATTCTTGTATTGGTTCCACTAAAATTGAAAGGATAAAATGTGCAGACTCATCCTGACACTGCTCACGGAATGGCTTTACCTTCTACAAGGACAACCCATTGACGACATCATGAGCTTGCAGACTTATGCTAACAATCTACAAGAGGCTCTGCTTAATGCTTGGGTCCAAACACATTGAGAGCATTATCGGTTTCAGAAGCCCAGAGTCATGATTGCCAAACAGAAAGAGTCGGATCCCTGGCATGAGGAAGAACACTCTAGAGGAATCGACCCCACTAATCGAGGCCACGTCCTTCTCAGCAAAGCCAAAGATAAAACCATCCCTAGGAGATCCAACATGAAACACGGTAAGAAACACGGCAAGTTCTTTTTTGAACAAAGTGACAAGAAAAGCGTCGCTAAACCCCCAAAGGAGTGCTGGATTTGCAGGAGTTTAGAGCATTTTAAGATTGACTGCCCCCACACTGATAGGATGTCACACTATGTGTTACGACCGGGCAAATCCCGCCGGACTCCAGGCACTAACTCGTACGCCCCCACGCGCTACAAGCACCAATCGTCTGTTTATAGGATTTCCCGCCCGGACTCCGTTACGTCAAGACTCGTTACGTTCGACCTCATTAAGACACATATCAGTCACCGGACTTCCCCCGGACCCCGTCTCTGTCTATGTCCGTCTTCGTCCCACGCATCAGTCACCGGACCCGCTTAGAATCCCGTCACCGCTCTAATCGAGCCCCGTTCCCGTTTTAGTCAAATGACCTGTCACGATTTAGGACTCCGCTCCCGCTCCGTTTCCCGTTATGGGTTATGCTTTGTCACGATTCGGACTCCGCTCCGTTCCGTCCCGTTCCTAACACCAATTTGGTGTTTACTATTCCCGTTCTATGTTTTGCTCGTTTCATCTCATTATTACTGGATTCGGTATGTCATGCATTCCACGGTCTATATAAACTGGCAGATGTTGTACATACAATCCAGTCAGAAAATTAGCTTAGATTCCCCCCAGTAATCTAATACATTTTCCTCTCTAAAAACCCTACTCTTATCAGACCGCTCGCACTAGTCGGAGCCCACGGGCTCCGGCGCATCTATCTCTCTCGACTATCTCGATTCACGACTCTCGACTCATGACCTACGACTCATGACCCACGAACCCCCGCCCGGACTCCCCGGGATTCCCGTCCGCCTGTCTGAAATTGGACAATACGATCTAGCGAGGGCGCAGCCTATAAGCTGAAGCCAAGTCCTACCGGATATCCCGCGGGTTTCTCCGGAAACCCAGCCTGAGTGTGTATCCTAACAGTATTTTCTGACTAATACTCGCAGATTGTTTTCATTATGCCACCAAGAAGAAGTACACGCGCACAGTCATCAATGCCTGGACCGTCGACTCTTCATTCCCCGTTAACTCTGTATACCAGTCAGACGCTTGCGAACCAGTCAGAACCCATGGAAGAAGCCCGCATCGAAGAAATCCCGGAAGACCTGGACGAATCCGAGCGCGAGGACGATTCCGTGGCCCCCGACAAGGGCAAAGGTGTCGAAATCCCTCCTGAAAATCCTCCGCCTTTTCAACAACCAAACACGAGGGATCCTACTTCTGAGTTTTTAGCAGGTACTATAAATAAATTCATGACGCACCTGCTAGAAGAACGAAAAAGAAAGGAACAAGAACCTCCACGGTCAAAAGTCAATGCTCCGGAACCCTTCACGGGTTCCAACCCAAACAAACTCTCTACTTTCCTCATGCAATGTCGCTTCAATTTCCGCGATCGTGCCGCTGCATTCTCCACGGACTCCCGAAAAGTCAACTACGCACTTTCATATTTATCGGGATCCGCGTTGAAATGGTTCGAACTGGCTTTTAGCGGGATTACCGAGGAAGAGCCGCTCTGGCTTGAAAATTGGGAAGCTTTTGTTGAGGAGCTTGAAACCAACTTCGGCCCGTATGACCCGACAGGAGAAGCCGAGAATAGTCTCACAAATCTTCGTATGAAGGACACGCAGCGCATCACGGACTACATCGTCCAATTCAATAATCTTGCAGCTCGTTGTCAGTGGGGCGATCCCGCTCTCCGCCACCAATTCTACGCCGGTCTGCCGTCCCGCCTTAAAGACGAAGTCTCAAAAGGAGAAGATGGCAAGCCAAAAACCCTGTCCCGTATGCGCCTCAAAGCTCAAAACGCGGACGCACGTTATTGGGAACGTCGCGCGGAAGTTGCCCGCGAGACATCCGCGGACAAAATAAATAAGTCCAAGGACAAAAACAATAACACCAATTCGTCAACCAGCAACCAGAACTCCACACAATCCGACAAGAAGAACGATAAAAAGTCTTCAAACAACAACAACAACAATAAGGACAATAAGGACAACAACAAGGGTCAACAGTCCGGCAAGCAAGCCGGAAAACCCGACCTCTCAGGCAAACTCGGACCTGATGGCAAATTGACTCCACAAGAAAGACAACGTCGTATGGACAACAACCTCTGTCTCTTGTGCGGGAAACCCGGTCATCGAGTCCCGGAATGTCCGCTGGCAAAAGCAAACTCTTCAAAGGGTCGATCAGCCAAGGCTTCCACGGAAACCCCGTCGAAGGACAAACCGGCTGCCGATTCGAAAAAAGAGTAAGCAACCCCGCGGACTCCGCGCGGGTTAGGGGTTGCGTTGCCTCTCCGCGCATTCAAGAGTTCACTCGCCTCAACGCATCCGCTCTTTCACATTCTGATTCATTTTTCGTTAAACTTATGTCTAATATGCTTCCGAAATTCGTTTTTTCAGCTCTCATAGATTCCGGCTTGACTCATTGTTTTTTAGATACAAAATTCACGCAAAAAAATTCTTTGTCAACTTATTCGATAAATCCCGTCGCTCTCCGCCTCTTCGATGGCACAAGTAATTCGGTTGTTACCCAAGCTTGTGATTTACCCATCAGTTTCCCTTGTGGAACATCTCAATTGGTCACTTTCTATGTGACCCAGTTAGACTCAAGTTGCTCGGTGGTTCTAGGACATAACTGGCTTACCCGCTACAATCCGTTGATTGACTGGATAGCTAACAGTATAACATTCCGAACTCCCGCGGCAACCGAGGAAACTGCGCCTGTCTCGGCCTACACGGCACCCATGGCCTTCCCGGCACCTGCAGTCTCGAGGACTCCTGTGATCCCTACGGCACCTACAGCTTCCCCGGAACCCACGGCACCTCCGTCCATTTCTCTGATTAATGCTGCAGCTTTTATTAGGGCTTCAAAAATGGATGGGTCCCAGGCGTTCACTATCAACTTAAAAATTGATGAAGCAACTGGACGTTTCTCAACCCCAGTATCCGAATCTGAGCAAGCTGCTGACCTAGAAGGCGTCCCGGAGAAATACCATGACTTCGCGGATGTTTTTAGCAAGCGAAAAGCTGACCGGCTTCCGCCTCACAGAGAATACGACTTAAAAATTGATCTTGAAGATGGCGCCCAGCCACCCCTAGGACATATTTACCCGCTTTCGTCCACGGAACTATCCGCAATCCGTGATTTCCTGGATGAACATTTGTCCATAGGTTTTATTCGACCCTCAAAGTCTCCTTTTGGAGCACCTGTTTTGTTTGTCAGAAAAAAGGATGGATCCCTTCGACTATGTGTTGATTTTAGAGGACTCAATGCTGTCACCAAAAAGGACAAATATCCACTCCCACTTATATCTGACCTGCTCGATGCTCCGCGGAATGCCCGGATTTACACCAAAATAGATCTCAAGCATGCCTATCATTTGGTCCAGATTGCCGCGGGCGATGAATGGAAAACCACTTTTAGAACCCGCTATGGGGCCTTCGAGTGGTTGGTCATCCCTTTTGGACTCACTAATGCCCCGTCTGTTTTTCAGCGTTTTATCAACGACATTTTCTCCGACATGCTCGATGTATGCGTCATTGTTTACTTGGACGACATTCTTATCTACTCCGAGAATCCCGCGGAACACGACAAACAAGTCCGTGAGGTTCTCCGGAGGCTCAGACAACATGGTTTATTCGCAAATGGTAAAAAATGTACTTTTGACACGGACTCCGTGGAATACCTAGGTTTCATGATGGGACCCGATGGACTCCGCATGGATGAAACTAAAGTGCAAGTCATCAAAGATTGGCCCGAACCCCGGAAAGTTAAAGATATCCAATCCTTCCTCGGCTTTGCCAATTTTTATAGACGTTTTATCCGTGGATATTCCGACATCACGGTACCTCTTACCCGTCTTACGCGTAAGG
>WHVD01000330.1:0-42102 GCA_015178975.1 Hysterangium stoloniferum | reverse complement strand
GCCGAATGGGAAGTCATAGATATGGGTGCCTGTGGGGTCAATCTTGCCCGGCGCTTAAAATCTGAGTTTGCAGGAATAATCTCATTAACCAAAAATGGAAATTATTATAAATCTTAACACAAAACCTCTGTTTCAAAAACCTCTTTATTGCCGTTCATAAACATGAACCATGACTACTGCTACAGCTACAAATTGGATGCATATATCTGCCTTTACCTTTACCTTTGTTTAAGCTGCAGTATGCAGCTGCTCCTTTCAACTGGTGTATAGACATCAGTTGATGTGGGGGTGTTGTTAAGCAGACAAATTGAAACTTTGGTCACTGTGGATGCAACATCTTATGAGGAAACGGCTTTGATGTTGGCCGCTATAGATGGAGCATTGTGAGGACATGACAACTTGAGTAAAAAATGCAAAGGGGTGATGTTGGCACATTGGGATCATGGTAAGGACTTTTTCATAACTACGGGAAATACTCTAATTGAGGAGCAGAGGACTGCCGGAGGATGATCAAAGATGAAGTTGTAAAAGAAGGTGAGGGGACTTCACGCAATGAATTAAACACAAACACCTAACTTTATTATCACGACAAGGGGAAAAGAAGAGTGGATAAAGAAACTGGTACAACGTAGCAGAGAAGGTTTGGAAAAAATATCCGATCAAGTAGAACTATTACTATTTGAATGTGGTAAGGGAATCACAATGGAAATGGGGGTGCAATATAATATGCAGTTTTCAGCTAGACTTGGAAGTGGCCTACATGGTACCATTTGTGACTTTGTCACACTGCTGAAGGACTCTGACGAGAACATTCAATCCTGCGGATTATCGGCACTGGAAAAACTTTCAGAGCAAGGTGCAGTGGGTGAGAATGTGATCAGAATCAAGCTGATATTTGATGACAGGTGAATTTCCAACAGCCACTGCAAATGCCATTCTGGACCTTGTTGCACTTTTAAAGGACTCTGACAGGTACGGTCAATCCTCGAGAGTATTGGCACTGGCGAAGTTTTCAGAGCAAGGTGCGGTGGGTGATAATGGGATTGGAATCTAGCTGAGATTTGACGACAGGCGAATTTTGAATGGACATTGCGGGTGCCATTCCCGACATTGTTGCCTTTTGGAGGACTCTGACGAGGATGTTCGAAGCGGGGGGGTATTGGCACTGGGGAAGTTTTCAGAGCACAGTACAGTGGGTGATGATTGGATTGGAATCCAGCTGACATTTGACACAGCCAAATTTCGAAAGGCCATTGCGGGTGCCATTCCCGACATTGTTGCACTTTTGAAGCAGTCTGATGAGGATGTTCGATCCTATGTGTATCCCCCCCCGCAAGCGAGACCTCGTTCGCACATGGCATTGAAAGGGATGTCTTCGCCGTTCAAATGATCACCTTCACCGTTTAAACATAATGTTCACCATTCAAACCGTTGCCCTCGCCATTCAACCTCCAATCTTTGCCATTGACAGTTCTTTGTCATAAGTTTTATCACGGTCATGTCATCTTGGATTGCCATTGGGAAGCGTCATTGTCGTCTGTGGTTTAAAAATACCAATCGAAATTGTCTTGATCACCGTTTCCAAAACATCTTTGTCGCCATCCAAAAACACTGATCAAAATAGTCTTGATCGCCGTTTTAAATCATCTTCTTCATTATTTCACCGTTGTCAAAGATTATTGTCGTCGCCATTCAAAATGCCGATCAAACGTCTTCTTCGCCGTTTCACTATTGGCAAACATTATTCTCATCACCGTTCAAAATGCTGATCAAACATCTTCGTCGCCGTTCAAAATGCTGATGCAGAGTCTTCTACAGAAACCGTGGGAGTCTTGTATGAAAACGGTGGAGTCTTGTATGAAAACTTGGAGTCTTGTACGAAAACTGTGGTTGGAGTCTTCTACAAAAAGTGGACCCTCCACCTCGGGGTCAAATAGACCTAAAAGGGCGAATGGACTTCATAACACCGAACTCCTTTTATTGCCACTGCCTTGCCTCCCATTAAACCGTTCCATATGTACAGCAAATATTTGAGAATCGTGCTAGTGGGTATGTTGTTTTGTTGCTTTTGGGTTGGATTTTATCCTCAAATTGTGCGCGATGCTAGATACTTGGCGAGTTTGAACGACCCCGTACAACACAAGGCAGACTCTGAACTGCTCATCAATTCATTGGCGAACGATGCCTCGGCTTTGGAGAAGGCTGAGCAGTTCTACTTTGACACGACACAGGCTTTGATAAAGCAGAAGAGCTTCACTCTTTCTGGAAGTGCTGGTTACAGTGTGGATCTTGTCTTAGATTCCATTCTTATATTCAATTACTTTAATAACATGCCTTGCTCAGGGTGAGGTACTAAACCTCATTCCAGTGCACTTTGCAGCTACGGCCATTGTGAGTTATTTTATTTTTAATGTGGTCCTATGCATCTACTTACGGTACACAGGCTGGTCTCCCGTTGAAGACAGAAACAACACCGCGTGGCATCTACATGGAGCATGAATTGCAACAAATGCTCCGTGATGTCTTCGCATACATCTTTTTCGAAGTTGAGGCAGCAAAGAAGATGCGCGCGGAACATTTTGCAGGGTTGCACACTCAAGAGCTCTTGGGTTACATCAAGACCAATGTTAAGAACATCAGACAGACCGTATGTGTTATATTGCCCTTGATGGAGTGGAGGCTGACTTTTACCTGATAGGAATATTGCAGTGATGTCATATGGGCCCGGCGCTCTCCCGCTTAGCTTACAGGGACCATATGACGTCATGTTGAGTGGTACACCTCGTATCGTTTTTATTCCCCTGGATGTGGGACACCAAACCAAGTTGCTCCAATCACATTCATCTCTTACCATGAAGCCTATTTTGGAACGTGAGTCCCATTTTGTCCATTTTGCCTACAAATTCCTATGCTAACGATAACTTTAATTCTTTCTGTAGTTACTCCCTGCCTCAACACTAGTTGGCCGGTCTTCCCATTCATGCATGACTGCATTTATCTCATTTTCACCCCTGGTGCACAATCACAGTAAGCTCACATTCGTTTTATTCATTCATTTTATTAATCTCTATCATAGCTGTTCACTGACGTCATATGGGCCTGGCGCTCCCCCGCTTAGCTTACAGGGACCATATGACGTCATGTTGAGTGGTACATCTCGTATCTTTTTTATTCCCCTGGATGTGGGACACCAAACCAAGTAGCCTGAGTGACGTTCGTATCTTACCATGAAGGCCATTTTGGAATGTGAGTCCCAACTTGTTCTTTTTGCCTGCGAATTCCTGTGCTAACTATGACTTTAATCTTTCTTTCCGTAGTTACTCCCCGCCTCAACACTAGTTGGCTGGTCTTCCCATTCATGCATGACTGCATTTATCTCATTTTCACCCCTGGTGCAAAATCACGGTAAGCTCCCATTCATTTTATTCAGTCTTTTATTAATCTCTATCAATGCTGTTCACACTGCAGTGACGTCATATGGGCCCGGCGCTCCCCCGCGTAGCTTACAGGGACCATATGATGTCATGATGAGGGTACCCCTTGTATCTTTTTTATTCCCCTGCATCTGGGACACCAAACCAAGTAGCCCGAGGAATAACTTTTGTATTTGACCATGAAGCCCATTTTTGAACGTGAGTCCCTTTTTGCTTATGAATTCCTGTACTAACTATGACTTTAATCTTTCTTTCCATAGTTACTCCCAGCCTCAACACCAGCGGGCCGTTCTCCCCATTCATGCATGACTGCATCCATCCCATTTTCATGCCTCGTGAAAAATCACGATTAGCTTGCACTGGTTTCATCCACTCTTTTATTAATCTCTATCCCAGCCATTCCCAATGCAGTGATGTTATATAGCCCCGGTGCTCTCCCATGTAGCTTACAGGGGTGAACCGACTTTATGATGGAGTGCACCGCCTCGACAATAGTGGGCCATTTTTGCCATTCATGCATCACCGTCCCCCTCCCATTTTCAAGCCTTATAGATACCCTCTCATTGATTTTATCCTGGAGTGTTTTGCTAATCTGTCACAACTATTCATAATGTAGTGACATCATATAGGCACTCCCCGTTCATTTCGGACTAAACAGCTAAGTTGGGCCCGAGCTATCTTGCAGCGAGGGGGATCCACTCAATATACAGGGGGAGGAGTTCCTGACATCCTCCGACCTTTCCGTTGACATCTTCAAACTGGGGGGCACTGTGAGAGGTATCTCAATTCCATTTTTCCTTAGTCATCTTAGTTGTCTTACTGCTACTAAAGCCAACTAAAACTATTTGCTTTCTATATTGTACTTTAATAGTCAATATATAGTCGCTAGGGAATCGTACTGCAAAGTCGATTCCTTTTCCCTTAGTTGTCTTAGTTGTCTTACCACTACTAAAGCCGACTATAGCTATTTACTTTCTATATTGTACTTTGATAGTCAATATATAGTAGTGTCGTACCTAAAAGGTCGATATTCTTTGTATATAGAGCCGTCAGAACTTCCATGACTCTTCACACCAGCCCTCTTCTTCTTTGAGACAATCCCTTGAATGAGGAAATTGTTCACCCAAGGGTATACAGTAGACATTTTAGCCTTACTAAGCTACTCTACCTATAGGACTCACAAGTGTCATCAGATTGAGATTATTAATGACAGCCGAAATTCCAATAGAAATTACACAGCAAATTACTTGGAATGTTTTTCAGTAATCTCACACTCTTTTACATGAATTGTATTAACTATATATCCCAAAATTCATTCACCATCTGCTACGTTTGTTGCTATGGAGCCATTAGCGTTTAGAAAGGCTATGACCAGACTGCAGGGGGGTTTGGGTGCAGAGGTTTGGTTTTAATGATGATTGGGAGGATGCTTAAAGATATCAAAGTGAGGAGGAGTCCATTTGAGGAGATGCTGATGGGATGTTGTTATGAAGGAAAAGATGAATATAATATATATTATTGTCATCCACAGTGGGCCCGTCCACTTCCCTAATTTCATACATGAAATACATACAAGGGGGGGGGGTAGACATATAATTTGGGGGAAGGGTTTTTTGGATAAACCCTAATTTGTGGGAAAAAAGAAGGATTTTTTGTGTGCATGTGTGGAAATAATACATATATATAATATAATATAATATACAATATTTGGAGACTTCAAAAGACTGAGATGAGACGTCTTGGCAGTGAACTGATTTTGGAGTGTGACAGATTTCCTGAAGAGGATCTACCTGCAAATTCTTCCTACTTTTTGTCAGGAAAGTAGTAAGAATCACTCCCTGTAAGCTAAGCGGGGGAGGGCTGGGGCCATATGACGTCCCTGGGTTAAACCGGTGGTAGATGTATATTTAGAAATTGGGCGCTAGTATGGGGACAGATGCCCTGCATTGACGCCCATCTCAGAGGGGATTCATTTTCTAGAGTGGCATGGCGACTGATTCTGATCACATTCTCACCCACTGCACCTTACTCTGAAAGTTTTGCCAGTGCTGATAATCTGCAGGATTGAATGTTCTCGTCAGAGTCCTTCAGCAGTGTGACAAAGTTACAAATGGCACCATGTAGGCCACTTCCAAGTCTAGCTGAAAACTGCATATTATATTGCACCCCCATTTCCATTGTGATTGCCTGTGCATGGGTGTTCATCCTGGATGAACACCTGCATATGTACAATATAGGCAGCTTCGGCGCTAAAGTTGCCTGTGCACAGGTGTTGATCCTGGATGAACATCTGCATATGCGCAATACAGGCAGCTTCGGCGCTAAAGTTGCCTGTGCAAGAGTGTTCATCCTGGATGAACACCTGCATATGCGCAATATAGGCAGTTTCGGTGCTAAAGTTGCCTGTGCATGGGTGTTCATCCTGGATGAACACTTGCATATGCGCAATACAGGCAGCTTCGGCACTAAAGTTGCCTGTGCAAGGGTGTTCATCCTGGATGAACACCTGGACACACGCAATACAGGCAGCTTCGGCGCTAAAGTTGCCTGTGCAAGGGTGTTCATCCTGGATGAACACTTGTATATACGCAATACAGGCCGCTTCGGCGCTAAAGTTGCCTGTGCAAGTGTGTTCATCCTGGATGAACACCTGCATATGCGCAATACAGGCAGCTTCGGCGCTAAAGTTGCCTGTGCAAGTGTGTTCATCCTGGATGAACACCTGCACACACGCAATACAGG
The DNA here is from genome assembly GCA_015178975.1 of Hysterangium stoloniferum. NCBI lineage: Eukaryota > Fungi > Basidiomycota > Agaricomycetes > Hysterangiales > Hysterangiaceae > Hysterangium > Hysterangium stoloniferum. Next base: position 35,926 of record WHVD01000330.1, on the reverse strand, counting down.
CAGCTTCGGCGCTAAAGCTGCCTGTGCAAGGGTGTTCATCCTGGATGAACACCTGCATATGCGCAATACAGGCAGCTTCGGCGCTAAAGTTGCCTGTGCAAGTGTGTTCATCCTGGATGAACACCTGCATATGCGAAATACAGGCAGCTTCGGCGCTAAAGTTGCCTGTGCAAGTGTGTTCATCCTGGATGAACACCTGCACACACGCAATACAGGCAGCTTCGGCGCTAAAGTTGCCTGTGCAAGTGTGTTCATCCTGGATGAACACCTGCATATGCGCAATACAGGCAGCTTCGGCGCTAAAGTTGCCTGTGCAAAGGTGTTCATCCTGGATGAACACCTGCATACGCGCAATACAGGCAGCTTCGGCGCTAAAGCTGCCTGTGCAAGGGTGTTCATCCTGGATGAACACCTGCATATGCGCAATACAGGCAGCTTCGGCGCTGTGCATGGGTGTTCATCCTGGATGAACACCTGCATACGCGCAATACAGGCAGCTTCAGCGCTAAAGCTGCCTGTGCAAGGGTGTTCATCCTGGATGAACACCTGCATATGCAATACAGGCAGCTTCGGTGCTAAAGTTGCCTGTGCACGGGTGTTCATCCTGGATGAACACTTGTATATACGCAATACAGGTAGCTTCGGCGCTAAAGCTGCCTGTGCAAGGGTGTTCATCCTGGATGAACACCTGCATATGCGCAATACAGGCAGCTTCGGCGCTAAAGTTGCCTGTGCATGGGTGTTCATCCTGGATGAACACCTGCATATGCGCAATACAGGCAGCTTCGGCGCTAACGTTGCCTGTGCAAGTGTGTTCATCCTGGATGAACACCTGCATATGCGCAATACAGGCAGCTTCGGCGCTAAAGTTGCCTGTGCATGGGTGTTCATCCTGGATGAACACCTGCATATGCGCAATACAGGCAGCTTTGGCGCTAAAGTTGCCTGTGCAAGTGTGTTCATCCTGGATGAACACCTGCATATGCGCAATACAGGCAGCTTAGGCGCTCAAGTTGCCTGTGCAAGGGTGTTCATCCTGGATGAACACCTGCATATACGCAACTTTCACCCTAGAGTAAAAGTTGCCTGCACACAGCTGTTCATCCTGGTCCCTAGATGCCCTACCCTATGTTAAATGGATCTGGTCCCTAGATATTGCACCCTATGTAAAATGGATCTGGTCCCTAGATGAACCCTACCAGACCCATATAACCCTAATAGACCTAGGTGTGCGGGTGTGCAGCTGTTCATCCAGGATGAACACCTGTGCTCATGCAACTTTAGCGCGGACGGGTATGCAGCTGTTCATCCAGGATGAACACCTGTCCACATGCAACTTTAGCACTGAAGCTGCGGGTGTGTGGGTATGCAGCTGTTCATCCAGGATGAACAACTGTGCACATGCAACTTTAGCACTGAAGCTGTGCGTGTTGTGGGTATGCAGGTGTTCATCCAGGATGAACAACTGTGCACATGCAACTTTAGCCCGGAAGCTGCAGTGTTGTAAGTATGCAGCTGTTCATCCAGGATAAACAACTGTGCACAATACTATGTATATTCCCCCTGCAAATGAGACCTCATTTGCAGATGTCATTGAAAGCACTGTCTTCACTGTTCAAACCCATGACTTGTGCTTTGTGTTGTGTCATGAAGAAGGACCAACTGAAAATAAAAGACAAAAATCGTAATGATAATCAGTACTTGTATTGATAGCAAACAATTCGAACAGTTGAGTAGATTATAAAAATGGAGAATCTCCAACTCCACACACAAGTTCTCGTAGCTATTAATCAAGTTTTTGAACCATTACAGAGGTTTTCGAATGGTGACAGAGTATTTTGAATGGTGAAGACATTTTCTAACCGTGACCAAGCTGTTTTTGAGCAGTGATGAACTTTTTAAATGGTGACGAAGATGATTTTAGATGGCCACAAAGAAGAGGATTTGAAATAGCAATGATATTTTTGAACAACGATCACATTTATGAATGGTGACTTAAGATGTTTTTCAATGGCGATCACCACTAGGAATGCCCACTTTGAAGACTGGGACTGGCAAAGACATTTTTGAATGGTAAGGAAGAGATTTTCCAATAGTAATGGTATTTATGAACAATGATGAAGAGATTTTTGAATGATGGCAAACAGGTTTTTCAGTGGCAATCAAGTTTTTGAATGGTGATGGAGACATTTTCAAATAGAGACACAGATCCCAGTGCTGGTGAAGAGGACATTGTAGGAATCAAACCAGATATATTTCCGATATTATCTGCATATAAGCTTTTAAGCTTTTCTCTATCATTATATTATCAGTGATATCCAATCCAAACAATAGCAATGAGTGTACATATGCATTGTATAGAGCTATAATAAGACAAAGCATCATTTGTGTTTTCATCCTGCAATCGAAAAGCCAAGCCAAACAAGGGGTGGAAAAAAGACAAGGGAGGGGGAGTTGAAACTTGATGCTACCCAAGGTCCAAAGTCTAATTAAGGCACCCTATCGGATCACGACTTACTCAACGCATCAAGTTTATCATTATCATCATCTTCAATTGGAATAAGAATGACATAAACCTAAACCCTAACATTACGTAAGTAAGAGGTCACATGTAAGACAGGGACACAAGGCCGAATGGTAACTCATAGATATGGGTGCTTGTGGAGTCAATCTTGCCTGGCACTCCAAATCTGGGTTTGTGGGAACAGTTCCCATCTCCGGTCAAGATTATATATATGAAATGATTTCCTTTTGTAGATGAACTGCTTAGATATGTAATAATTGTTATGGGTGTCTGTGGGATCAATCTTGCCCGGTGCTTCAAAATTGGGTTTGCAGGAATAATCTCATTTTCCATAAAGAGCAATTATTACATATCTAAGCAATTAACCTACAAAAGGAAATTATTCTATATATATCTTAACTGGAGATGGAAGCTGGGATTCTCGGAGTCTCTTATTGTTTGTTCGTGAGTCTGGGCAAGCAAAAGAGTTACATTGCATCGCCACCACTCTTTTGCACAACCTGAAATTGATCTGGCCATGCTCAAGCCGGCGCAAGCAAAATACAAGAATTGTAAGAAGTATTTCTAGTGGAAGTGGAAGGGTGGATGCAAAATAAATGGACTTGAAGTCTTTGAAGACTATTGAGTGCGGAATTAAGACAAGACAAGATGAGGGATATGGGAGATGATGTGTAGCATATATAGAAACTAGAACAAAAGGTGATAGACAATAGGACAAGGGAACAAAGAGAACAATCCAGTGGTAGCATGATTGCACATTGTCAAAGACATGTCACATTCCTCCATCAGAGACCATGTACAAATAAATTTGTCCAAGACAATTAATTGTTACTCCTACTTTGGACCCACACCATGTATTTGTACTCAGAAGGTAAGACATTCCATACTCACTCTGCTCTACCTGTCGTTGCTAAGCATACACAACTTTAGCACCAAAGCTGTGGGTGTTGCAGGTATGCAGCTGTTCATCCAGGATGAACAACTGTGTGCATGTAACTTCTACTCTAGCACCGAAGCTGTAGATATCCTGGCCATTGGCAGCCCTGAAAAGATGCCAGTGTAAGTTTCTCCCACTCCCATACAGTTATTTTTTTGTACTGAGCTCATCTGATCTTCAGTAGTCCCAACTAATGGTTTTGCTAGATGGTGTTAAGTGCGCAACTCAACTTTTGGAACTGAAGTGGACTTCAAGTAACTACTTATTTCCTTGCTATTCTTATATCACTTTCTAAAATCTTCTGTATATTCCTCTCAGTCTGTTACCTGGGCAGTATGACTGTAGGAAGAATTGTTGGGACAGCAGCTGCAAAGCACATGACACCGAAGTAAGAGATCCCTAATCCAGTTCTCGCTGCCATTGTTGTCCTTGCCTCCATCCCCTCTTGCTCTTCATACACCTCTGCCCTATTTCCAATCCAACTATCCTTATCCTTACTCCTAGTCTCAGAGTCCTCATTCTTTCCTCTCATATATTCCCACCACCATGTCTACCTGTGCTTCCAACCCCCTTTAGAGTGAGCTGTAAGTATTGTACTGTGCTATCTTCTTTACCACCCGTACTTGTACTTGCACTCGCAATTGGTTGAAGATGTAACTTGGCATATCACAACCAATAGTATTATGCAGCCCCAATTCCTATCTCTCTAGGCTATATGGAGAGCAGGATGGACAATGAGCAAACACCATTTGTCACTGGCTTGCACGTTGATCAAGTAGTTGCAGAGGTGCTGGTGCATTGCGACCGGGATCCCAATCATACTGACAACAGGCCAGCAGATCACTGGGTTTGTCCCTGGGTCTGTGCATTGTATAGTGCATACAGCTCATCATAAGGCTGACAGTACATCTCATAGGCCTGTATTTGAGCAGGTATGAGTGCCATCACAGTTGGGAGTATGCACATGGACATAACAGTGGAAGCTGTGATGGCAGGGACATTGGTGGTAGTGGAGGTGGAAATATGTAGCAGTGGTGGTTGACACTTGGGTTGAGGTTGATGAGGTAGAAGCTGTGTTACCCCTGGGAGCAGGTTATCATGCTATATGGAACTAACTCATTCCTTGATACCATCCTCATCCCTTTGCATTTGGCCCAGTCTGTTTGACAGCTGGGGGTGGGGAAATTTCATGTTGTCCATGTCCCTGCTCTTGTCCTAGTTTCTGCTGCTACTGGAAAAAGTGCATCTCAAGTGAGAACAGCTCAGCCAGATAAGTGTTTCAGGTGGACAGCATTGTACTGTCAATGATGTCAATTCTATACATTTGAGTGTAGGTTTTGATCATACCAGATTTATGGAAATTTCTGTACAAGGCCCAAGGTGATTCTATCAGACCATAATTGGATTCAAAAGCCCAGGATAACCCACCTTCAGCTGTTGCATTCCTCCCTCTTTCACCACTCCAACTCCACACCATACTCTGGTAAGACTGGTTTGTTCTGATACTACTTATTCTCTATGACACTATCCCATTCTCTACCAAAAATATTCTGTCTGCATGTTAGGGTGCATACATGGCGGGTCTCTGGAGAAACCTGTGGGATATCCAGTAGGACTTGGCTTCAGCTTATAGGCTGCACCCTCGCTAGATCATGTTGTCCAATTTCAGACAGGTGGATGGGAATCCCGGGGAGTCTGGGCAGGGGTCGTGGGTCGAGGGGTCATAGGTCGTAGGTTGTGGGTCGTGAGTCGAGATTGGTGAGAGAGATAGATGCGCCAGAGCCCATGGGCTCCGACTAGCGTAAGCGGTGTAATTCAAGTAGGAGTTTAGAGCAGAAAATGTATTAGATTACTGGGAGGAATCTAAGCCGATTTTCTGACTGGATTGTATGTACAACATCTGCCAGTTTAAATAGACCGTGGGGTGAATGTCATACCAATCCAGTAATAATGAAATGAAATGAGCAAAACATAAAATGGGAATAATAAACACCAAGTTTGGTGTTAGGAGCGGGACGGAACGGAGTGGAGTCCGAATAGTGACAAATCATAAACCATAACAGGAAACAGAGCGGGAGCAGAGTCCGAATCATGACAGGTCATTTGACGAAAATGGGAACGGGGCTCTGTTAGAGGGAAGATGGGTATTCCAAGTGGGGTCTGGTGACTGATGTGTGGGATGAGGTCGGACATAGACAGAATGGAGTCCAGTGGGTTTTCCGGTGACTGAAACACAACGTAATGAAGTCAAATGTAGACAAGTCTGATGTACGGAGTCTGGGTGGGAATTCCTGTAAACTGACAATTGGTGCGTATAGGGTGCGGGTGTGTACAAGTTAGTACCCAGAGTCCGGCAGGATTTTCTGGTTGTAACACTGCACTCGACCCAGATCAAATCCCATGGAGCTCCCATCCAATGGACTAAAGGAAAATGTAGTAAGGAGGGTGTTTATAATTACTATAATCTCAAATATTTACTAATAAAAGTCTTATTTTTACAAAACTCCATCTTTAAATAGTGATATCTATTCTGAAACAATTATATCATCAAAAAACAACCGTCAGAAATAGTTCTCCATATTACATCTTATACAACCTATAGTTATTTAACAAATTCCATTGTATATAATTTCCTTCCTTTTACAGATGCCTACTAATACTTTTATTAGTACTTTGTTTTTTAAAAGTTGTAATGTAGTTATTTCCATGTAAAATATGTAAAATATTATTGGAAATTTTTCATACCACAGCTGTCTTTATTAAGTAAAACCCCCTATATACTCTGGGTATGTTGAATCAAGTAGAAATCTGTTTAGATTGACAGATCTATTCTGAAGTAATACATATGTATTAGAGGTGCCAATGATATACATATGCATGGAATGGACTATTTAAAGGTATCTATTTTTTAAAAGTATTAGTGTTTCAAACTACTAATTTTTTTTATTGTCTACTCGTGTCCAGAAAGATTCATTAGTTTGTAATGTATGAGAGAGTTTAAAACTTTTTGAAAGTTTTAAAAACCAAATTATGTTTGAATCACATCCCAGATGTTTAAATGACCTTTAGAGTATATTAGGATTTGGTATACTTAATAGTTTTCAGATATCCTCCCTAATAAAAAAGGAATATGGCCCATATTTATGAGTGATAGAGAAGGAAATAAAGGTATAAAACATAAAGGAAAGAAAGGAAATATAAAGTGACTAAAGGTTAAATTCTCTGACTGCAACTCCGAGCCTCCGGATCATATATCTAGGTTCGTGTTTTTCTCCCCCTATTTTCTAAATCATCAAAAGCTTACTATATCATTGTCATTTGTTATTTTAATTCTCAACAAATTGTCTAGTGTACCAACCAGACCATAAGACAGACTTGTATATATGTAACTTCAGTGTCGTTCTCCGGCTGTGTTATTGATCCATGAGTAAGTATTCAGCAAGGTTCCAAAAGGAGACTGACTTATGTTTTTTAGGTTCAGTGAATTTACGAATGTATATAATGTATATAATTCTGAACAATGTAAACTTTAATCACTTCAAAATAAGTCTCTGAATGACAATAAATGGGTACAGAAGTCCTCAATATGACATGGTCATAGAAGGTAATACAAAAGTTATGTGATCAAGTATTTGAAAGTCCTATTCCAAGACAGATATGACTGCTGATGTAGTGTTTAAAGACATTATTATTGATCCACCAGGTCACAAAGTGACTGAGTAAAGTTGTGGGGGGTGGTAGCATGGTGGCTGCTTGCCTCCCACAGGTCACAGCCTTGTGTATGTTCATCCAACCATGAGCCTCCCTTGCCTCCTATATGGTACAAATTACATAATGGCACTCAGGCACAACCCAACACACTTCACAACTTTTCAATACAATACTACAATTTATCTTTCTACTCACTTTCCAAAGCCCACCTCCATCATACCCATTAAAATGTTATTCACAGCCGCAACTGCCACCAACTGAGTCAACTTCTTCTTTGTTGTGTGCTATGTGGTGTGTAAAAGTGGGCTGCCAATTTGGATGCTGTCGATGGAGGCTAATGGTTTCTATGGTACGGGCCGTGATGAAGAAGTGGTGAATCAAGTTTCGTGACCCCAGGGGCAATCTAACAAACTCCACAATTTTTCAATATATAACATCACAATTTCTCTTTCCACTCACTTTCTAAACCCCACCTCATCTTCGTACGTCCCTCAGTCAATGGGCCGACAGCAGATAAGTCTTCCAGTCATCTTTACTCCTTTCTATGCTGACATGCATAGATGCCAGTCTTTCGATTGACGTATCTTGTACCACTCAAAAATGTCATTACCATCACACATTGCTGAAGTCTTTTTTATTCTGCCACATTCGAGTCTAACATCGAAAACCGAGGTACAATACAAATCAAAGAAAAATTTCATCTGCGAGGACTCATAATGAATGCACGATAAGCTACACCAGTCCGAATATATCAAAAGATTGAATTATCCCTACAGAGTCTCTTGGCTCCTTCTAAACGTCATTTGGATGCCAATTTGCGTTTTCCGCCTCCCCCACCTGCAGCCATACTACTTTCCCCGATTGAAAATTCCGATTCCCCCTTGTCACTCGATTCAATTCTCCCATCCATAGATAGTTTCACAAATGAATTCCAATGGCCAGAGTCGGAAGTTGCACCAGGATACATACTCTGTACAACCTCCTTGGTGGATATTTCTTCGGGCTCAAACATTTTCGGAACATCCTTTGATAACTTGAGCAATTCATTGTATGTTTCATTGTCCTCGAATTGAATGGCCCCAAAAGTCTCGGACGAAGCCTGCGCACACCAGATATCAAAAGAAGTGTAGGGATCTTTCTGGAATGCATATTTCTTTTTTTTTTCCCTAGACGGTTGCGTTCGTACACCACGCGCCACGGTGGTGACTTTGGACTTAGAAGATGCCAGGGCATACACCATTCGAATCACAGGTGGAGGGTCAGATGACTTGTCGAAAATGCGTAGATCGAATGGGCTCATCTTGTCAAAGAGGAAATCTATCGGTTTGTCGGAATAACGAAAATCGTTCTTCGACTGCTTCATGATGACCGATACAAACTCCTTTCCCGAATCCGGATCTTTGTAGAGCATTGGAAGCGCCACATCAATGCCAAATTGATTATCAGCGCAAAGAACTCCGGCCCCTCGAGCAGCAAGCCTCCAGAGGAATTCGATGGACAGCATGCGTAACGTAGATCCGTGAATCTTTGAACGTCTCAGCGAAAGATTTGTTGTGACTCATAGTGTTCAGCATTGAAGGGACATGATCCTTGATCCGCTCGTTGTAGATCCCCTGCGCGAAGAGAGCTTCGAAATAGGAGGTCACCGGGACAATTAATGACTCCGACTCCAGCCGCTTGGTTTGAAATATGAGACGATCTAGCGTATCGATGGTAATGTTGCAGGTAATGACTTCCCCTCGATCTCCCTTACTCATTCCAGGCCATTCCAAAATCTGTCGCAATGCCTGACAAGACTTGAAGTTACTATGGCCGCCGCCTCAGTGAGCATCGGTTCTGAGGCTGCGACCGTGACGACAGACTCGAACCCTGCCTTGACACCCAAGCATACGCGCATGTATTTCTCGACCTGGACCATCTCGTTCGCATCTGCCTCTCTTCGATCTGCACCAGAAAGAGCGGTTGTATTAAAGTCCAGTGCAAGACGACGCGACATCACCGCAAACTGTTCCTCAACCCTCAACTTCATGCCAGGTTGCCAAGAACGACAGAGGAGTTTCTCGATAGCAAATGTGATGACCGTTTTTCGAGCATCATCTCCGCCCACTTGGTGGCGGGTTGACCATCTATAAGTACATAAAGCCATGAACATGGACAGAGAGGTTTGAAAGGACGAACAAAGGACGACCCAGTGATAGCCTAAACCCCGACTCAGTAACATCTTTCAAGGTCAGGCTTTTATCAAATTTCCTCGCCATGTGATCGAATCCCAGCGCGCTGAACGGTTTCACATTAACAAGTTCACCTCTGAGAATGCGGTTCGAGGCATCTCGGTAAGGTGGTGGGGCGAATTGGTCAGACTTTCCAGTTGTAGACAAGAAGAAGCTCCAGATGGGGAATGGCCGTATGTTCTGCAAAGCGCGTCTCAGCGATGTGAATGCGGTCCACTCTGTACTAGGATCGGTTTCATATATGGCCTGCGACAAGGTGTGACCCTCGTCAAACGCCAAACACAATATGGGAGCATGCTCTTTATCAGGCAGGAAGGAAGGGTTTATCTTCGGCAATACCTGTCGGAGGGCAGTATCGAGAACTTAAAGAAAAAAAGAAAAAAAGCATTGATCATGCGCACGCCCGCCCAGAGAAACAATCCAAAATACCTTCTGTCTTGAACCTACCTTGCGGTGACTTCTTGGAGGGCGTCGTCTGGGGGTCAATACCGTGATATAGCTGCTTTGACTGTGAATAAAATAGGAGCTGCATAGAGCAGGCGACTCCCCTCGTCTGCTCTGTTCATCACGTCTGCATAAAAGTTGATACGTAGCGGGGCTTGCTTGGCAAACGTCTGCCCAACTGTCATAAAATCCCGAAATTGTTCAGGAAGGGATTTAGGATAGTTCTGTAGTGCTACCTCCTTTTCGGTGCGTGCGATATCAGGAGAGTCGGATATTTGCTGTTGGATGAATTGTGGGTCATCAATCACTTCTAATATTTTTTCGAACAATGCAGTGAGAAATGCGCTGAAGCGATCATCGCTTTCATGCGATTGGAAGCCACTACGTGTTAACCATTCTAGGACAGCGGTGTCAGGAGCAGGATAACCTGGATCAGAAAGTCAGAGCTTTACAAGTAAAGATAACGGGGAGAAAAATCACCTTGCTGCCCTGCACGAAGATTAAACGGGACTACAAAGTGCTTCTTGGAGAATTCGTCAATCAGACGTGATTTCCCCATTCCAGAGGACTGTACAATCGGCAAAAGACGCGCATATACATTAGGGTCGTTGTGCTTTGTTATGTACTCGTAAAGGATGTCATCAATCCTTCCTTGAAATGGGTGAGACCACGACTTGATCGTCGCTAGAGTGCGGTCGGACAGTAAAGGCACAAGTAGGCGGAGCTTTACCCAACTTCTATGGAAGGATCAGTATCAAGTATCCTTTCACCCTCGGCCAAACCGGCAGAACTGAGGTGGGGGCGCACAGGTTGGAGCATCTCTAATAAGGGCGAGAAGGACAAATGGTGCGAGAGTAATACATTACAAAATTACCAAGGCTCCGAATATCTGAAAACGATCCTTTTTGTAAACATTCGCCCAATAAGTTGAAGAGCTCATCGTTCTCGACGATACACTTGCGAACATCGCGACGGTTGTTTAGGGCGGGCAGGAGAGGTGGATTCGCCGTTTCAGCAATTTGAGACAGAAGCGTGACGGCAAATTCTAACCCAAACTTTTTCGTGCCTGACTGGACGCCCTCGAGGATCAAAGCGATAGTATCGTTCTCCAACACCTCACGATCTTGCCTCTCCTCGTCTTCAAGAGATGTGCGTCTGGTGGCCATACGAAGAAGTTTCTTGGTTGACGATTCGTTAGCAGACTGTGAGGATGACGACCGCTGGGTATCATGAGGGAGCTGTGGTCGATTGGACATGTGCAGAAGTGGGAGGTCACGTGATATCACGGCACGATCTAAATCCGGTTGATCTTTGCACTTGATCAAACAAATTGTTAAAATCGGATATTTATTATTTCTTATTAATATCCATTCAACTCAACTTCTGTAGAAGTCGTAGTCTTAAACTAAGGGGGGCCTTTCTTTCCCGGGGCTACAAAGTTGGGTTTGCGGGAATAATCCTGCATAATCCTGGTGTTCTCCATAATAACCGATAACGCCGAAAGGCAGTGGTGAGCATCGGGTATTACTCCGCAATCCAGACAGTTCGTCAACAGCTTGGTTCAGAAGCCACAAGGTGTCTCACAGACCTCACATTCATGTACTTGCATATTTGGTAATTGAAACAAGGTACACTTCTACAGGATAGCAAGGGAACGACACAAATTACGCAACAAGGAAACTCTTATTTAAACATTCCGAGTCGATTTGATCAAAAAACTTGAGAATCACCGCATGGTTTTAAGTCTCTTGTATAGGTTACTTTGACTGGAACGGGGCATCCTAGCTTTCAGTGAATCAGCCATTGAACCAATATAACGTTCCACAACAACATCCCATCGCAAAACGGCTACATCACCCTTCCATTCCCCTTTCAGACGTTTCTGCTGTTCATCGTCAGGGGTTGCAATGATGCGAAGGAATCTGGGGATCCGTCGCGTTGAGTGCGAAGCAGATTGCTGCTGAGCTTGTGGAGTTTTCTGCAATAACTGTCAGCTATTGGCGTGTATACGGCTGGCCCGAGAACCATCTCCAAACTCCCTGTCAGATCATCTACAAGATGTGGGGAAGACACTGGTGCATATCGATGCCGTGTCCCTTCTATAAATATCAGAATAAAGGTTGAGTGTGATAGGGTTTACGTGGTTTAATACCTACCTGCATCGTGTAAAAGAATTTGGGCGTAACAGAAATGATGGCATTTCGCCATTTCTGAGCATTGAGGGTTGGTGAAACTTTTGCTTGCACTGCAAGAATAATCAGCTCCTTCGTCTCCTTGTCTTGAAGGGTACACATCACGTCGGGGCCCATGTGGTTATCTGGAAAAAGAAAGGGCTTTCCATCTGGATCGTGCAAGAAAGCGAGAACATCTTCAGGGGAATTAGCCTTAAGACCCAAACGATCAGAATTACCCGTCTTCCACGAGGACTGCATTATGTCATCAGCCCTACGCTTCAGGGGCGACTAGGGTAACCTTCCTCGACTCTAATGACTCGCTACAGCGGAAGGCGTGCGAGAGAGGTTTGAACTCCCCCCCAAAAGTCTCCATCAGCATGAGAAGGATCGCCTGTTCAAACACATAGCCAAGTACCGAGGCATTATGAGCACTGCGAAATGCATTTGCTATCCATGTCTTCCTCATCGTGTGACGGTGCTTTTGTAAAACCGAGCTGAGGGAGAGAACTACCAATGGTTCGGAAATGTATACAGCACAGTTCGTTGTAGCTTCGTATTGCCAAGGGCTCGTGATCTTGTCCAAAAAACCTACGCCCCACCCAATTATGTCGTGCATATGGTTTTCGATGGCGATGGTCGTAGGTTCGCTTCCCAAAGTCCACCGCATAAGAATTTCGACTAGGCATTGTATCAAGTCCTCTCCTATCAAATACGCGGTTAGTTCTAGCATTAGTAAAAGAGATATTACACTGGCTATTCTCTTCGTTGAAAACGTGCTCCAATTCGCCAATGGATCGATAATGTGAGATCAACGCGGACAGCTCAGGGGAAATGGGGGGTTCATCATCCTCCAGTTCGATTGCGTCAGTGACTTTAAATCCAGTCAAGCGTTCAGCGAACGAGGTAAGGACATGGTGGCGCGGGACATTTTCCAAGCAGATAAACAGCTCAATAAGACTAGCGGTCAGGCGGTGGCTACAATTTTAATCATAAAAAGGAACCTCGCAGCGTCAAACGATAGACATACCGGCCAGAAAACCAGTACACCATGCGCTCCAACAATCGTCGATCGGAGTTATTGTCGGAGAGTGTGAGGTATCGGCGAATATAGTCCAATTGAGAAGAATCGTCTCTCGTGAAACGCCCAATATCAGTGAAGACCCGCGTACCACTCCCAGCTGCATTTTTTGCAGAAATAGAACCCACGGCATCCGGCACCATTTTCATCGACAGTCCAGTTCCCGAGAGAATAAAACCAGTGAAGAGTTGAGTGTTCAGAAAGAATCTATACATTTCACGAAGAATAGGGCGCATATCAGTCCCGGTGTCGGAGCGGAAGTACTCCTTCAGATTGTCGGCAGCCACTTGTCCCTCGTCAAGCACGACGAACAGAGGTGTCTGGGATCCTTCTGGAAACAAGTCATTTCTGTTAGTTGTGAGCTCACTTAGGGTGGATGCGATAATGCTACGCATGATCTGCGTATCAGCAGACCGGAGGGTCCAGAGCACTCTGACGAAGAGATCCTCATCTTGGAAGTTCAAGGAGGGTGGCAAAACTTGAGCAAGAACCCATCGCCGTCGATCCAATGTGGCACCTGTGTTTACAGGAACGTGTTGCACAAACTGCTTCAGGATCAAGACGCGCGCACAACAACATTGCAAACACTCGGTCTGCAGCTGTAGCGTTCTCATCAATTTCTCCTGTGTGCCAAGTGCTTAAACTTGGCAATATTGTTTCCGTCGCTACTTCTAAGTCTTTGGAGCCAGATGCTGGACCTCGTGTGGTTGTGCACGAAAGATAAAGGCCCAATTCAAGCAAAGACCCTCAAGTGCAAGGCGTGTTTTACCCGAACCCGAGACGCCAAATAGATGGCTGGAAAGAAAGAGGAAGATTACCATTTATTGCCTGTAAAATTGTCCAAACGCCACGAACACTGTGTCACGGGTGAACAAATTTTTCGTCCGATCCTTGTCTGGGCGCTTGCCGAGGTCGTGAAGGAGAAGAATTGGGTCGAGGGGGAGCTTCACCTTGAGGTCTGTAAGTTTGTCTTCACATCAGATCGAGTCGAGATATCCATCCAATTTCCCAGTGGCCAAGTATTTAAGGTAGTTATCAAACTCTTGAATTGCCGCGGCTGTCGTAGCTTTCGTCTCTTTGTCTGTGAGGCGGTGCGGGGATTGACCTAACGAAAAATATTTACAATCCCACCCACACTTGAAAATGTACCACCTACCTTTGTCTACAACCTTTCTTCCTTGTATTGGGGTTTGTGGGCGTTCGCTATCGTCAGGTTGGAGTATCTCTAATAAGAGCGATGAGGACAGATGGCGCAAGAGAAATAAACTTTACATCATTCATTTTATTATCCGCGTCCGCGTCTGCTTCTCTTTTCAATGATATCAACCATTCAGTTAAGTTGAGACTGTCCACGATCTGCTATCCATCATCCACTATCCATCTTTCGTTTCCCCCTACCCCATCAAAGACACTAAGGCAAAATACTTATACCTTTCTCCCAGGAAAAGAATTCCATGCCGAACACTTCACTTGCTCCGCCTGCCCAACACTCTGCGGCCCCCAAGACTCTTACTACCAAGACTCTTACTATGAGCGTGAAGAAAATGTTTACTGCGACTTCCACTATAGCACCCGATTCGCTACCAAGTGGATAGGATGCTGCAGGGCGCGTCAAAATTATATGTCTACCCTTTCTATATTATATTATATATATATATATGTATTATTTCCACACATACACACAAACGTCTATCTACCCTTTTGGTATATAATTATTTTTATGTATCTTTCTTCAGGTGGACGGGTGGGTGACAATATATATAAAAATATTATAATATTCAAACATCCTCTTGAAACGTACTCCCTAGCTCGCTCTCTCGATCGATATCTTATCGCCATTTAAAAACCGAACCTCCAACCCCCTCCTCCCGCTACCTCCTGAAAGGAAATAGTGCCAAGGTTTTGGCCACGAGACGACAAAGCCCTACCTCTTGATGCGAAATCATCATTCAGGCCCTCGGGGGCTGGGGATTAGTGTGCCTTGGACAGGATTCGAAAGGGGGAGCGGGAGCGGTCCGGTCGGTGCAGGACTAGTGCGGTTGGCGCCCTCGGGGACAGTGTGGTGCTGCGTGCGGAAGGGACATATTTCTTTGATTTGGGTCAACATAACATTATAGTGTCTAAACCAAGGGAAGAGGAGAGGGTACGTTTCGATCGTGGCGGAGCCTCGCTCGAGGGGGACAGTGTGGTGCGGGAGGGACATTATTTGGGGAAGAGGGGAGCGCTGTACGTTTCGATCGTGGCGGGTACACCTGCAACTGGCATTGTGCCGACTCCCAACGTGGATTACAGTATCAAGAGCGAAAGCCTTCTTCCCTCCTCCACCTCGGCGTGGGCACGCTACCTTGCATCATTTTTTTGATCGACGCGTGGGGTTCATGTGAAGGATGATGTCAGTTTGCTGGAAGGGCGAGGTTGAGTGGTGGTGTGTGGTGTAAGGGGTTTAGTTTATGAATTTGTCGTAGCAACGAGTCGACGATAGCTTCCTTTTTTGGGGGTAGTTGACGAAGGAGGTATTCTCGTTTGATGTAAATTTCGATTAGTGGGGACGGCGCTGATAAAAAACGACATTATGAACGAACTTACTTTGGCCTAATTGAGGTTTCAGTCAGCGTCTGAACGACATACGTGGGTTTCCTACCAGCATCCAATGACAGCTGGAGGCCTGGGGCCGGTTGCAGCGTGGTCCTCTTTGCCTGCTAGAAGAAGGCTGGCCAGCCTTCTTGCTACTGGCGATTTCTCTTTGGTACTTGTGCCCTGGGCCTCATATATCGACAGCTGCTTCCGTGATATCACGTGACCTCCTTTTTTTTTTTTTTGGATATATTTGTATCCCGCTTCAAGCAACAATGGCTAACTGCGGCTAGGGGGTGAAAAGGTCCCCAGAGAAACTATGCTACGGTGGTACGAAGTCCCAAGTGAGCTACGTGCGTGAAAGGGATTTTAGTAAGCAAAGGGGGGGCATGTAGATATATACATGGTATAGAGCTGAGGCCTTGAGGCCTTGGGCCGAAGTTCCAAGAAAAGCCCGAGATCCTGCTAGCAGGCGTCGACAAGGGCTGCAGGCACACCAAAGTCTTGCGTTGCTAGTGCATAGGTGAATGCGGGAGTCGGGGGTGGGTAGGAAGGGTAGACCGCTGCCAGCAGCAATCATGGTTGGCAGGTGCCAGTGACGTTCCGCAGACGACACTGGTGCGCGGCTGAAGGCTGCCGACTTTGACAGAGCAGTGAATTCAGAGGCCCCCAAACCTGTTCACTGTCATCCGCCTCTCCGCCCCTCACCACGAGCACTGGGGGCCCCAACCCCAGAGGCAGGTGGTGGTCACGGAACAAGAAAGCATTGTCACGTGACCTCACTTTGTATTTATTTATTTTATTTTTATTTTTTAATACATTTATATACCGCATCGCATAACTAAGATACATAGCGGTTCCGTAGCGTCGTATAGAGCATAGCTGCTATAGTATCTACGAGAGAATCGAGAGGGAGCAGGCCGGATGCGTCGCACCTGCCTCTGGGGTTGGGACCCCCATGCTCGTGGTGGAAGGGCAGAGAGGCGGATGACAGTGAACAGGCGTGGGGAGCCTCTGAATTCACTGCTCTGTCAAAGTCGGCAGCCTTCAGCCGCGCACCAGTGTCGCCTGCGGAACGTCACTGGCACCTCCTAACCATGACCACAGCCTGGCAACGGTCTATTCTTCCTACCCACCCCCGACTCCAGCATTCACTTATGCACTGGCAATGTAAGGCTTCGGTGTGCCTGAAGCCGTCGTCGACTGCTAGCAGGATCTCGGGCTCTTCCTCGGGCTTCGGCCCAAATTTCCACTCTTCATTCGACCATTGTACCAACCACCGCTCGCTGCGACGCATCCGGCCTGCTCCATCTCGATTCTCTCGTAGATACTATAGCAGCTATGCTCTATACGACGCTACGGAACCGCTATGTATCTTAGTTATGCGATGCGGTATATAAATGTATTAAAAAAAAAAAAAACTCACTGTCGCTTCCGCCCACCACCACTGTCATGTCTAATCGATCGCAGCTCCCTCCTGATACCCAGCGGTCTTCATCCTCGCAGTCTGCTAACGAATGGTCAATCAAGAAACTTCATCATGTGACCACCAGACGCACATCTCCTGAAGATGAGCAGAGGCAAGCTCACGACAGATTGTCTCCTGGATGTGTACATGCAGCGCGTGTGGAAAGCGCGCGACGCAGCTGGGTCTGCCTTGTAATGGCTTGCTCATCAATACTGTCGCAAGGCTGTCTTTTGAGAATGGATGAGTTTTATACATGACAATGATTTTCTAGAAATGCTGTGGTGATCAGCGGTGCGTGTATTGCCTTGATACACATCGCTCTGGTATTCACGCTGCTCGGCGTGCCATCGTGTACTTCGCACACTCTCGTCTTCAAAACACGCACGTCGAGGACGCCGACGCGGCTGAGCAGCCACCGGCTGTAGATGACGGGAATGTCCAGGGCGCCAACGCGGCTGATCACGCACCCGCTGTGAATGACAGTGACATCGAGGGCATCGACGCCGCTTATCATGCACCCGCTGTGGATGGCGGTAACGTTGTGGGGACCGATGCGGCTGATCACGCACCTGCTGAGGATGACGGTAACGTCGAGGGCACCAATGCGGCTGATTGCCCACCCGCTGTGGACGACGGCAGCGTCAAGTGCACCCATGCAGATCCTGACTCTACCCCACGTATCTCGTGGGAAGACAAGGGAAAGGGAGTCGACCTTAGAGAGTATGGCCCCCTCATGCCGGATGGATCACTGTTCACGGGATCATTCACCCAGCGCATTGGGCAAGGCCGTCATTTAATTAATGGATCCATCATCACCGGCAGTTTGTGACTTGGGGTGGATGGTGGTATTTGTCTTGGGATTGATGTGAGGATGGAAGATCTCATCATTGGGTCCTCCTCAAATTAAGTCCACTATGTATATACGATGACATTAATTAAACGACGTCGGACAGACCTTGCACAATGCGCTGGGTGAATGATCCCGTCCATAGCGATCCATCCAACATGAGGGGCCATACTCTCTAAGGTCGACTCCCTTTCCCTTGTCTTCCCACGCCTTCAGTGGAAGTGACGAGCGAGAGCTTCTGGTTGTCGACATCCATGGACAGTTGCGGCATTCCTCTAAGTATTCAAAATAAATGACATCCCCGTACCCTCTTGTCTTGTTGCATCTGTTGCATCTCTTTCTTAGTCTCCTTCTCTAGACCTTTCGTGGGTTTCGACAAGACACAGTGGGCAAAGGAAAGAGCTTCTGGGACTTTGTCAACTATGAGCAGAGGCTGTAACTGCGACGGGACTGTTGGAAATTTTCTTGTTTGGCCGTCATGGTGCAGTGTTTGGCAAAGCTTAGAGTTTGGGCATGGCCTCGAACTCGTCAACATACCTCATCGAAGGCGACGCACAAGAAGACTTGCCCATGCTGCGTACCCCGGTGGCAGGCTCTGTGGCCCTTGCTGTGGAATTCTATGCAAAGCCGTCGGCCTGATGCCTGGATGCCTCAGACACGATCAGTCAACTGGCTCAGGACTTAGGCAGCTGGGATCGGGAAAGCTGGCACCTATTCAGGCCGACACGGCTGATACTGATGTTTGGTTTCTTCCGATACTTTTATCAAACCGTGCCGCCAATTTCCCTCCATACTAGCACGGCTCCCCATGGAAACATTACGAGTATGGATTTACCCGCAAGTGATAGAGCCTTATAATCCTTTATGAATTTGAAGAGTTTATTCCCCAACGGAACGGTCGATTGTCTAAGGGTGCTTAGAGGTATCCGCCAAGGTGTGATGGGAATATCGAGGTGACAGCATAGCAGTCATCAGGAAGTTGCGAGGAACCATTTTAAATGGCGAATCCTCCATAATCACTCTGCCTATCTTCGTTTCTTCACTAGTGCCAAGCCCATATAAGGCGGTATACGTATTTATGAGAAGCCATTTCCCCCGATATCGGATTTTACGTGGGTAAGACAGCCTTCTTTAAAATGATATTAGCATGCAATGGATGGCATTTACCAGAAGCGAACATGCCTCAAGAGATCCACCCCCTCTTTAACAATTATGCTCAATTCCCCCACTGTTAGCTGTTTTTTAAGCAGTCTATTCCTTGTCTTTCCCCCCTCGCCTGTGTCTGTGAGCCTTACAACCCTCCTTTGGTGCTCCTCCACATGCCATGTGTTGAAGAAGCACTTCCTACCCAAAATGGATATCTTGGTGCCGTACAGTAGCTTTGTCCCGATCCGCTCCATTGCCAGACCACAAAAATGACCGGGGTCGAATTCGACGTCTGTTGGATTGTGAATGACAGGTGCGAACCACCTGGTCATGACTTCTCTCTCAATGTCGGACATGCCTTGTCCAATTCCTGATGAATCCAGCAAGCCTTGTGGCGACTCCAGGCAAGTTGCAAAACCACGGCACTAAATGAAAAAACAGTCCGACACATTCATTGAAGTCGATTCTTGAAACAAAGCTTAACATACCAGTTGCTGAACCCATGAATCAAATGCGTCCTTGGTGATCGATGCATGCTCGTGACCTCGTCTGTCGTAACAGAGGCCGTGACCCTCTCTATTACACGCCCATAGTCTCTGAAGTATATCCTGACAATTACTTCGAGGACTGTGATCTGTTGAGATTCCAGGGCAGCAGGCGAGATCAATGGGGGTAGCACTTCAACCTGGTCAGGGTGACTCAGTTCTACCTCGTGGGCCACCGTAACCCAACAGTTTGGGCACGCTCTAGAGGCTTCATGAGGCCTTTTTGGCGGACGCCTGTGTACCAGATGGCAGAGCCAAAAGTAAGGATAGGAAGTACCACAGTAATATAAAGGAGGCGAGCACTGGAGACTGACAGGCCTCTAACACAGTTGGCAAGGATTCGCAAACCTGCCACAGCAGATAGGGCCTTATTTGACACCTCGGTAACATGCTGCTTAAATGTCAGCCGACTGTTGAACCACAGCCCTAGCCACCTAATAACGGGCAGTGGGGCGACGGTAAATGGTTGCGCATTTGGTGGGTGGATAGAGAGCTGTGGGCCCGATGCAAGCACTGCCTTGGAGCGAGCGAAGTGGATTAGGTCTGTCTTGCCCGAATCTATGGAGAGGCCAAGCGCACTAATAGTGGTGAGCAAGGGCCTTAGGGCCTCAATGAGTAGGTGGATATTGGAGTCGAGAGAATGAGAGAAGGTCAACAAGAGCACATCATCCACATAGGATTTGACCATGCGTTCCTGGGGCTACTGCCGCAAGACGGAGGATGGGTAGATTGTGGAGAGAACAGGCGACAGAGGGGGCCCTTGCGGAATGCCAACCTCAGCCAGGGGAGTGGGTGGGCCGACAAAGCCATCTACCCGGATCATAATGCTCCGTTGACAGAGGAACGACTTAATCCACCCCACAAGTTGAGGAGCGAATCCCATCAGAACTAAGGTACGAATAAGGCGGGGGTGTTTTACGTAGTCAAAAAAGCCCTTGATGTAGCGACCAGGCGCGAGCTCCATGCGGCCTGGATATCGTGCGTGAGCGTGAGACAAGCATCAACAACTGATGATTTATCTCGCCCCCCGAATTGATTGGTCGGGACCAGGATGAATTTTCCTACCTCAAAGGTGACCCGTTGGGCCACAAGCCTTTCAAGAAGTTTACTTAGGCATTCGAGGGAGATTGGACGGTAAGAACGTGGATTAGACATCTCTTCCTTCCTAGGTTTTGGGACAACGCCAACAATGGCGGTTTTCAGGCGATGTGGGTGGTGTTGATGGACGATGCATCCATTCAAGAGGTTTGTCACCACTCCCAGGTTCACCTCAAAAGCACTTGACAAGCCTCCAGTTAATCCCTGACCCGCCAGGGGCAGGGACATTGGACGTGGAGGATAGAGCGCCCTTGATCTCACTCTGGGTGAAGGGGGGGAAGTCACGAGGCAGGAGGGGGGCCGGGTCATCAGGAAGGTCAACCTGGGTTGGTGGGGCGGTGGTGGGGAAAAAGGCACGGGTGAAGACCCGGGCCTGCTCCTCAGGGTGGGGGGTGGGTAGCGACTCCAGCATCGGAGCGGATAGGGGGGGTGCGGTGTGGCAGCGTCCTGTGGCCCATTTAGTGAGATTCCATATTTCTGTTGGGGCCGTGTCTCTAATGATATCGGAGGCCCACTCCCGCTTGGCGGTGCGGATTGTGCCTCTGAACCTACTCCTGGCAACACTTTTGTTCGCTCGAGCGGCAGTTTGGATGTTGTGGAGGGCCAAATCACAGGCCTCATTCCACCAGGGAGCATGTTGCCTGTGTTTCGTCTTCGGTTTAGGCATGACAGCCTCTGTAGCAGTGAGCAGTGCCTCGAGGAAAGCATCGAAGGCATGGTCAAGCAGGCGGAGGGCAGGGGGAGGGTGTCGACTGCCGCAAGAAAGGGAGAGACCCGTTCCTCCCATTGCTTCTTTCTACCCGGGTCAATGCGAAAGCGCTGCTTTTCCGGGACCAGAGGTGGGGCAGCCTGGTCGGCAGAAATGGACCACAAGATGGCATTGTGGTCAGAATTCAGCGCGAAGTCGTCTCGCCATTCCCAGGACTGGACCAGATCCATCTCCGTGGCAGCGAGGTTCGTGAGTGTGAGGTCGAGGATAGAGTCCACTTGATTGGCTTGGCCCCGGCGGGTGGGACACTCAAGGTCATTGAGGATGGAGAAGCTCTGCGTGACTGTCCATTCAAAGAACTCCTTTGCAGTTTCTGACGGCTCGTGGGAGAAATTGGGGGACCATGCAGCGTGGTGAAGATTGAAATCCCCAGCAACGATCGTTGGGATGGACGGGTCCGGGTTAGCGTCAAACAGCGTGTGAACTGCTAGGTTGTTGCCGCGGGGGCCGGCATTATATATATTTATAAGTAGGAAGGACCTACTTCCATACTGGAGGTGAAGTGGAAGTAAGTCAGGTGAGGTAGGAAAATCAGCGTGGAGTCGGAAGGACAAGTGAGGGATCCCTTTGCGGATGTATGAGACAACCTGTGGGGTGTGGGTAGAAAGGTCTATTTGTGGTGCAAGGCACTCCCACCCAATGTTTGAAACAGTTCCACGGACTGGGGTGCCTTCTGGGGATGAGGAGGAACGGGCAACACCTATTCTTCCGAACCAGGGTTCTTGCACTATGATGATATCGATGCTTTTGAGTGAATTGAGTAGGCCATGCATGCGCCAGTTAGCCCTGGCAACGTTGAACTGTACAACACTGAGGGGTCGTAAACTCATTGGAACAGCGGTGGGGTTATTGGCCAGGGTTGGGGGGCACACAAACTGACGTCGTTTGAGGCACTCGCTCGCATCAGCAAAGTGGCTCTCTTGGCAGTTCCTGCACTTTGGAGGGTGGACACATGGTTGTGGCGTCGGTCTGTTCTCTACCCGGCACTCTGAGCATTGCACACGGTGAGATTCCTCTGAGCGGGGCCCTCCACACTTTCTGCACCGAGCAGAGGGGGATTTGCAGGTGACAAGCGAGTGCCCAAGGGCCCAGCACTTCTTTCTGCACCGAGCAGAGGGGGATTTGCAGGTGACAAGCGAGTGCCCAAGGGCCCAGCACTTTGTGCACTGTCGAAGTTTGGGTTTTTCGACCCATTTCCGAATCCTCACTGGGCTTCCAAACATAAATAGTTTGGTGTGGGAGCTTATGAGGGACTTGAGAAGTGAGCCGTCAACACCCTCAAAAGCGAATACAACTGACGATTTATAACCCTCAATGCGGTCAGCAGGCCGGATAAATCTGGGTGCTTGGGTAATTTTGAGCCTCTGGAGAGAGTGGTTGGCTAGTACCTCATCCATGAGGGTTTCCTCCGAGAAGACTTCCTCACCAGGGCACGATCTCGTGAGAACATTGGTCAGCGTGATTTTTGACCAGGGAACATCCCTTGAGATCACCGTGCCAGGGGTAGGCCTAGAGCCGAGCGGATGGTTGGAAGGTGGTCCTCGATGAGGGTGGCCGACGTGCGCGGTGGGAAAGAGAGAACAATGTTGTGCGAGGTGTTCCAATGGGAACCCAGGACATGGAGACCCTTAGCTGTTGGAACAAGCGATAGGGCTCTGTTAACATTCCGCGAAATTGCCAAAGCGTCCTGCCGCTCAGACACGGGAGGAGGGGCACCACGGAAGCGAACAGGAAGTCGTGGAGAGCAGAGATTGGGGAATTCTCTCGTACTGCCGTACACGGAATTTCGGGTTCTGCAGATTGTGAAATTAACGACGATAAGCCACTTATTAGTATCGAGGCGCCATCAAACACTGAAGTGTCTGATTTCGGGCGCTGAATTAGTATTCTGACAACCGAATGATTTTAAGACGACAGGTCTGCGACGGTGTAACTGTGGACTCACTGCAGCATTTTAATCCCGATGGAAACAATGATATGACTTCGATCAATGTTTTCTTCCAGCAATGTGCCATCCTTAAATAATCCATCGAGTTCATTTATAATGCGTTTATAAGCGATGTAGCGAGAAGAGTCAGCACACGCAAACGAATCGATCTTGGTCTGTAAAACGTCAAGCGCTATATCCAATAGAGTTCCATAAATGCTGCGGATCCAAGGATCCTGCGTGAAACAGGAGGAGAAAATCGATATTTGCGGGTAAATCAATTCAATGTGTCCATGGTTTCGACCGTATCTGCATATTTCTCATGTCGGCTATTCACCAAAAACAGCAACGGTAAAACTTACGACATCATCCACAATTTGAAATAGTTTATAGACATTGAGGTCCTCACGTGAGACATCGCTGGGTTACTCTCGCTCCCACCACCTGCCTCCGCGGCTACCTCACACAACCTCGACTCTGGCTCCATCAGTGCTCTTTTGGACCCCACGCTTGAAGACCCTGGACCTCAGTCCCCTCCTCACCCTCCCACCAATAGAAAAGGGGCCGCAGCTACCCCCAATACGGAAGGTCACTTCGAACCACGCCCTCGCACCTCCCCACCTCCCTCCCCCTCCCCAACTGCTTGGATATCATCGTTGACTGTCCCCCCCCCACTGGCCGACCCTGTCCTCAGCCTCATCTCCAGAATGCAGGCGTTATCCTCCAATTGGGAAGAAGAAACCCTCTACCAGACCCCTTCCCTCACTCATGTCACCTCCAGTCTCATCACCGTGCTTGTTGAAACGTTCTCTGCCGCCATTCATGGTCCCGATGAAACCTCACGTGATGCCCTCACCTCCATCGCTGGTTTTCGCGACCTCCCTACTCGCATCCAGGGCCTCGATGAACGCAGCCTCCCCCGTCCGACCCATCCCTCTCCACACAGGAACCCTCTGGATGGCGGCGGCACTCTCGAGCAGCCCGGTGCGGATGCTCACGATGCTTCAGGCCTGCGGACTACCGACCATATCCCCCGTCCCATCGCCGATTTTCTAGCGAAGTCCATGCTGGACATTCGGCAGTCCATTACGTCCCAACTCACTCGTCTCGAACAGCGTCTTGACACGCGCCTTGCCCAATCCCAACTCGGAACCAAGCCCCAAACCCAAGTCACGCGCCCAGTGCCTGACTCAGCAGGCTCTCATACATTGTCATACGCAGCTATCGCCTCCACCGCCCCACCCTGTAGCTCCCAACCCCAGGCCATAGGCCCTCATACACCCCGGGCCCAAACTCCCAAAGGCCCCTCGCCAAGTGAGCCCGCACGCTTCATTGTTCGCTTCCGTGGTGCCCCTCCTCCCGTGTCTGAGCGGCAGGACGCTTTGGCAATTTCGCGGAATGTTAACAGAGCCCTATCGCTTGTTCCAACAGCTAAGGGTCTCCATGTCCTGGGTTCCCATTGGAACACCTCGCACAACATTGTTCTCTCTTTCCCACCGCGGAAGATCGGCAGAGTCATTATGGAGGATTCGCCATTTAAAATCGTTCCCCGCAACTTCCTGGTGACTGCTATGCTGTCGCCTCGATATTCCCATCACACCTGGCGGATACCTCTAAGCACCCTTAGACAATTGACCGTTCCGTTGGGGAATAAACTCTTCAAATTCATAAAGGATTATAAGGCTCTATCACTTGCGGGTAAATCCATACTCGTAATGTTTCCATGGGGAGCCGTGCTAGTATGGAGGGAAATTGGAGGCACGGTTTGGTAAAAGTATCGGAAGAAACCAAATATCAGTATCAGCCGTGTCGGCCTGAATAGGTGCCAGCTTTCCCGATCCCTGCTGCCTAAGTCCTGAGCCAGTTGACTGATCGTGTCTGAGGCATCCAGGCATCAGGCCGACGGCTTTGCATAGAATTCCACAGCAAGGGTCACAGAGCCTGCCACCCGGGTACGCAGCATGGGCAAGTCTTCTTGTGCGTCGCCTTCGATGAGGTATGTTGACGAGTTCGAGGCCATGCCCAAACTCTAAGCTTTGCCAAACACTGCACCATGACGGCCAAACAAGAAAATTCCCAACAGTCCCGTCGCAGTTACAGCCCCTGCTCATAGTTGACAAAGTCCCAGAAGCTCTTTCCTTTGCCCACTGTGTCTTGTCGAAACCCACGAAAGGTCTAGAGAAGGAGACTAAGAAAGAGATGCAACAGATGCAACAAGACAAGAGGGTACGGGGATGTCATTTATTTTGAATACTTAGAGGAATGCCGCAACTGTCCATGGATGTCGACAACCAGAAGCTCTCTCGCTCGTCACTTCCACTGAAGGGGGTCATAGGGCTTGTAAACAGGATCCTACACCCTGTCCTCAAACGCCAAAGCAATCAGTCCCAAGTGGAAGGAGGCCGAGCTTGATTTGGGAGCTCCCAAGTTGGTGCGTCAGGTCGATGGATGTTTTGTCTTCATGGTTTGGCTTTGATTGGGTTGGCTAATGCTTCACTTCGCCTTCTTGTTTTATTTATAGGACAATTAAAGACCGCACAACTGACAAAATTGGAGTGAGCTAGAATAGAAGAGGGGCAGCGGATGCCCAAGACTCAGCCGCTGCCCAGCGGGGCTGTAGGGAAACGACTGAGGTTGCACTTCATAGCATCGCATACATATATACGCGTGTGGGTGAAAAATGCGCTCGTACGATGAAAGGCAAACTATAAGCGGCTGGTCTAGTCCGATATACGATCTGGCAGTGTTCTCGCGTTTGGGGTATGAGCATTGCCGGTTTTTGTCACAACAACATTGTTTACCCCATCACACACAGTATATGTACCTTGTCGTCCAAGACCCACATGAGCTGGTTTCGACTGTGTATAAAAGGCGGGACGCAGTGCGTCTGGTACCGTAGAAAATAGTGGTGCGATAGCTGTCAAGAAGATAAATTCTATGTAAAAGAATTGAAATTGCCTGTAAACACGTGCGAAGAATCGATCGATGGGTTTTCCTAACCTCTTTCATTGTGGGCTTTCATTGGGTTCATTAATGCGTCCCTTTGCTTCGTTTCCTTAATAGGACAATCAAAGAGCGCATGAACAGTCTCTTGTTTAGAGTCGAGGTCAAGATAAACGCAAAAAAAAAGACAATACAAAAAGTCTGTAAAAGAACCTAAAAATAACCCGTTATCCACCGTTTCTAATTACCGCTGTACTTACCACTGTAACTTTTCGGCGGCCTAATGCCACCCCTGTGCCATTGCCCTCCGTCCTATCATCTCTGCTGGGAACCGAAAACATGTATGCCCATATGACGGCTCTTAGTGGGTAGGAACGCGTATGGTCAGGAGAATAGGTGAAACTGCGAATCATGTTCCCCATTTAGGCTGCTGGAAAATCAACCACGCTCTACTTGGATCATACAAAGCATGATAAATTAAGTTTTATATAAATCTTTACTGTACCAGTTAATATATATCGAAGGGCTTCCGCCGGGATCGCCTCCAACCATGCCATTTGATCGCATGCAACGTTCGCCAATCTTTAGCCGCACCTGATGTCGTGTCACAGCTTTAATGTATACCAAGTCAATGCACTACCGATGCCATAGACCCTACGACTACGCCAGTGAAGAAGGAAGGAAGGTAGGTAGTCAACGAATTTACTCGGCCTTCCAGATATAAACACCAATACATGTTTCTCGTCATTAGTTGCAAATACTCTCTATTAAACTTGAGACATGTATTTCGGCTGTTTCGAACACAAGCTAAAAGTAGAGACGATGTTTCCATATTAAAACCACAATTCAAAAATCAGGGGTAAATACAGAATTTCATCCCCGAGACGTCCGAAAATCGCCTCAAACACCATACACGAGCCACGTACCACGTACCACGGCCTCCCATGACCGACACTGACATTAGCGACTTGCCTATCATGGGTCCCCAGGGGGCCATATACTATAAGTCATCTTAAGATTCTATGTATTAACTGATGGACATAGGTCAGTATATAGGGAGCTCACACAGAGGTGATGTGTCAGATTCTTAGGGTAGATACACAGCATGTGATATGCAGATTATAGGGGTATTCACACAAAGGTAATTCTTGAGATTCTTAATGTACATACACAGAACATGATATACAGATTATATGGGTGTCTACACCATGGTGATTCTCAAGATTCTTAGGGTGAATACATAGTACCTATTATGCAGAAATGGATGTGATCACACAGTGGTGATTATTGAGATTCTTAAGATAGACATACAGTACATGATATTCATATTTTGGGACTGAGCTGCACTGAGGGGATCTTGAGATCCTTAGGGAAGACACACAGCACATGATATGCAAATTAGAGTGGTGGTCACATACTACAATTATCTTGAGATTTTGTGTATTAACTGATGACTGAGCCAGTATATAGGGGCAGTCACCCAGAGTAAAGTCTTCAGATTCTAGAGGATGATCCACAGGGTGAAACCTTGAGATTTATAACTTGATACATACATATAGCATAATCTCGAGATTCTTAAGAACATAATACAAAGGAAAATCCTGAGATTTGTAAGATTGACCTACACAGCCTATGGGCCATGTACTACATGTCATCTTAAGATTCTGTGCATTAACTGATGGAAATGGGTTAGTATAAAGGGATGTTCCCACAGAGCACATTGCTGAGGTTCTTAGAGAAAGCACACAAGGCATGGAATCCAGATTATAGGAGTTCTCATACAGCAGTAATTAATGAGATTATTAGGATAGATACACAGTACATAGAGTCTAGGCATATTCACAGGGAATGATTCCTGCGATTCATAGGTGAGACACACAGTTCATGATATGCAGATTATAGGGACTTGTGAAACAGTGGTTCCTGAGATTCTCAGATAAACACATAAATATAATTATGGGATGATCACACAGCATTAATTCTGAAGATTCCTAGGGTCCTCACACAGCACCTTATATACATAATGCAAAGTGGCTCACACAGAGGTGATTCATGAGCTCTTTCAGGTAGATACACATTCCCTGATATGCACATTATAGGACTGCTCACACAGCAGCGAGTCCTGAGAATCCTAGGGGAGCCCCAGGAAACATGGTATGCATGTTACAGGGTTTCTGACACAGACGTCATTTCTGAGATTCCTGGGATGGATACACAGTCCCTGATACACAGATTATAGGGGTGCTCACACAGCAATGATTCCTGAGATCTGTAGGTATATACACAATACATAATATGCAGATTGTTGGGGTGTTCACACATTGGTGTCAATGCATCAGTGAACCATATACTATCTCATCTTAAGATTTTGTGCATTAACTGATGGAAATTCCAGTATATAGGTTCAGTAAAACATTGTTAAATATTGAGTTTATGGTATGAGCCACAGGGAGAGACCCTGAGATTCCATGGGATGACCCACAGAGTTAAATATTGAGATCTTATAAGATGACCAAGAGAGCAAAGTCTCAGGATCCCATGGGATGAACTACAGAGTAAAATCAGGAGATTCATAACAGTAGTGTATATAGTATAATCTTAGGATACCTAAGCATATAGCACAGGGGAAGATATCGAGATCCCATGGGATGACCAGTAGAGCAAAATA
This sequence comes from Hysterangium stoloniferum, assembly GCA_015178975.1. NCBI lineage: Eukaryota > Fungi > Basidiomycota > Agaricomycetes > Hysterangiales > Hysterangiaceae > Hysterangium > Hysterangium stoloniferum. Next base: position 6,842 of record WHVD01000330.1, on the reverse strand, counting down.
TCAGTATTACAAAGGATGAACCACAATGTGAAATCTTAAGATTTGTAAGATAGGCATATACAGTATAATCTGCAGCATTTAAGCTTATAGTGTAACTGGATATCAGTGTAGACAGACACTACCAACAGATTCCATCTGCAAGACAGTATGTTCATGGTAGACAGCAGGTCTGAGAATTGAGATGACAGAACTTAGTGGCTATGTGAATGTTGCACTACAGTGATGATGAAATTGGATACTGATGGCCAGAATGAGATATGAGTCATTTTCATGATGGAAAATAGTCTGTGGCATTTCACAAAGCAAACTTGCCAGTTCCCCTATTTGTTTACTTGCAGAACAGCACAGTGTAAGACTAGTATCTGCTGCAGGTGCAGACAGACACTAGAATGAGTGATGGGGAAGAAACCACTACTATATTATAATCCACATGTACAGAATATATACAAGTGGAGAATAATGGAGTGAGAACAATAGGAGTGAGAACAAGGGGTGGAACAATGGGAAATGGTGAACAATGGGATCAAATATTACCAAATCGCAGTGTAGGGAGTGTCACTCCCTTACAACAGTTATGCATTTCATACATGAATGATTCAAGGATTGCTTCCAAGTTTCGCTGATAGGCTTATTGTAAATGGTATAATAGCTGGTAGTTTGTACACTATTTTCGGTGAGTGGGGCATCTCAAGTGTTTGGATCTCTTCCACAACTGGACTACCTCATCCACCCAATTCCAAGTGAAGAAGGATGTAGATCACCTATCCATTTTTTATATGGAATCACAGCTCCAATTTGACAATTATAGCCTCCAGGTGATCTATACCATGGCATAGCACCCTCTGGCAACATCGCCTGCATCAGTCGATGTCTGAGCTATTGGGCTCATGATGCCTACATATGTATGAATGAAAAATGAAAAATGTCTGCACAAGGTACTAATTAAATTAACACAAATTAGAAACTATTATCTGGATAAGACTCTTTTCTCAATTCCTCATAATGCCCCTCTGCAATTTCTGCCAGATTCCTAAAAAGGAGCATCTGACGGTGAGCAAAGGCTGCTGCCCCACGAGTGACATTGTTATTCCATTCTTCTAATCCTTGTCGTCCTTTCCAAATGTTTTCCAGGTATCTGAATGTTTTTCCAATCCATTCTCCTTCAGCACCGAGTAAACGTACCTCCTCATCCCATCTGGCATGGCTAGCCTTTGCATGCAACCACTCAATACGAATAACTAGGTGTCTGTTATAAAAATGCAGTTTATGGTTCAACAATTCTCACCTTCTGTTGTCCACCTATCCACAGCCCCCCGAATCTCACTTGGACTACTTTCATCATTAAATGTGACCTCCAACTTCCAAAACCAAGCCAATTCCCGTTTTCCCTTCCCACCACTTGCTGCTTTAGCTTTGGCCATCTCGCCTCTTTTTCCCCATGTCCGATGGTCATCCATCCATTCTGACAGCATAATGCAATCAGAGTCAGATAGTTCTTTCAGCTGAGACCATGTGCTGTTAGTCTCTGGAATTTGTGTGTTCCCTCGTAAATGCTCCAATGCTTTGTACGATCGTTGATAGATCTCCTTCCACTTCTGGACTTGGCTTGTTGCTCTGTCTACCTGAGTTTCTGACCATGTATAAACCCTATTACCACTGCCCTCTGCTGTGCTGTAATTCCGGTGGATTAAAAATGACTTTAACCCCAATGCTGTACGCAATTTCTTCAATGCATCATGGGCTTGCCCAATTCGCAATTGTTGTTCGACAATAGCTAGTGCTTCGAGCCCTAACCTCCTTTGCGACTCACAAGGGAAATCTGATGGGAGTCCTAGAAAAGCATTTTCAGGATCACCTTCTGTGCATCTTAGTTCTTGTATGGCATCACTTGGCATGAAGTCGTTGAGGCTCTGAAACCACATATCCAGTGAACGGCTCATTTTGCATCTGGATTCCAGCAGTTCAGCCTTCTGTCCATCAGTGACCATGTGCATCTTTCTGATATGAAGCATCTGTCTATAGATAATATTATCAGGCCAACATCTTTGACGACTAATAATTTTCTGTCTTACTGGTGCATTTCAATGTCTATTCCCATATTTATCCCTACACTTCTCGACAACCTAACTGAATGTGGAATCTGTAAGTGTGCTGAGTTTCTAATGGATGATTGGCCTTCTACTGCTTCTTATTCTTGTAGATTTTTCAGGATTGCCATCCGTGAAGGTGATTCAATAACACGGGGCCTGTACTGACTGCCATTAGACTCCACTGACTCCTTAGTGAGTTTTTCAACCAAGTCTATGCCCATGGCCTCCTCGAGAGCCTCCAATGTCTCACATTTTCTTGCACACATAGCCTGCCCTATCCGGAAAGCCTTCAAGACTCGGATACCTTTGGAGTGTGTCAATTAATATTATATATCCCGATTGTCATTACTCACTCTCCCCAGTTGCTTTTCTCCAGTTCCAATCACACATGGCATCGTTTATTGTGTCACGACGATGACCAAATCCCATTTCACGGATCGAGGTTGCCATCATCCCTAAGGCCGCCCAATTACTTTCCACCAACTCTCCGCAAGTGCGGCCCACATTCTTTGTCCAATTGAATGAAAATTTGTCCACACACCCCTCAATATGTGCTGCAAGATGGAATTTTGGGACAAGCCAAACTACGATTAATGCTGAAAATAGTGATTGTTCAGTGGGTGTCATCAGTGGCCAAGACCTCTCTGCAATTCGTTCCATGAAATTAATATGATACTTGCAGGCAATATCATATGAAATGATGATGCGATGTAAACCCATCTGCATAATCCAAGAATACTGAAGTTCACAAATCTAGGTGATATGAAATCTCGCAACCCACTTGCCGATACCTAGGAGCTCACCTTTCCCCCTTTGCTAAGTCAACTGTACCACCTTTGAAAAATGCACCACTTCTGGCACAACTGATTGAGATTAAACCAGTACATGGCCTATTCTTGGATTGACCTGACCTGGCTGCATCTCCAGCACGGAATCCTCAGCATGTTATATCCTTGGCTTTACTCAAGTATGTATCATCTGATCACACCAAATTGAGCACTCACAGATGTATCATTATCCGCCCCTCCCCGCACCTGACAAAAATCCTTATATTTGTCATTTTCTGCATAGAATGCACCATCACCAAATAGTGACGGGTCTGAAGCCTCCCCGCCACCTTTATTATTACGTCGCAAACGCATGTTCCCATCTCCACCAAGGAAAATTGCATATTTTAAATCACTGTTAGAAACACAAGTAAGTCATCAGAAATTGATTCTATATGTAAAACTACTCCCGCATCTGGGTCTTCCCTCCAATTCTTAGGAATATTGATTCCCGGCATAGGGCATGATACACAGTCCATCCCTATACCGATAATAGGAGATTCAGCATTAAGTGATGTCATTCCAGCATGTTTCCATGCACGAACTGCCCTCCATTGGCGTTGAATCTGGTTGAATTGGCGATAAACATCCTATAATGACGAGCAATGTAAGTTGCATCCTAGCACCAACTTCGAAATCAGAGCTCACCTGCACATTCCTTGAGTCTGCATTATCTGTTAGCCGTTGTATCATTCCACAAAAATCCCATGGAGTTAACCGTCCTACCAGGTTAAGCATATGAAATAATTTCATGACACGAAATGTGAATGCAGTCACTGGACGAAGGGTAGTTGCTGGGATGAGGGATACATTGAGGAGTTGGTCATGAAGCTCTGGTGCTCCTGCACAGTGACACCAACCAATTCGGACATTATGGAGACCGTTTGTGTCCATCACTGTCAGTATTTGTGATCCGCTGCCTGTATTTTCATGAGGGCATCGTTCTCCACTGTGATTCATCCCAAATACTAATCCTATGGATTCTAATGACCGTTTTTCAAAGCTTTTTCCATTCCACTTTGTGAGTCGATGACAAGGGAGTTGCCTATGTCCATCAATTGCACACATCCCACATTTCGATGCGCCATCATCACAGTCTTGGCAAATATATTCTGGAGCAAAACTGCATCCAACCATTCCACTGCATATTGCACCATTTGGTAGACATTCCTGTTTTAACATTGCATCAAGTAGATTATGCCGAAGCTGGGAAAGGTCGGGCCTTGTGTCGCCAGATATATTATGAGTATAACATGGCTGTCATTTCAAGGTAATGTCTATGAATTGTCATATAGGTTATAACCAAACTTACTGGCTCAGGTTCATTTTCAACTATGTCACCATTGTCGTCATCAAGATGGAATTTATTTGGCTCAGGTGCTGCCGAAGAAAACCAGGGTCCAAGATCAGGTGAGTTGTGTTTATGATTATGATGTGTTCCATCTCCAAACTGCTCCGGGAGTTGGAGCCTTGCTTGGATCTCTTCAGAATTGAGGGGTATGTCGTGGGATATATATGGCATGCCATTGATTGTGCAAGTAATTTTTACTTGGGATGGATCTGTAAAGCCAGCCTCACTTCCTGTTCTTTTTTGTTCCAAATATCTGCGCAGTTGTTTTTTTACCCCTGAAGAAAACATGGAGAGTCGAAATTAATGGAAAGGGCGAGTGTGGGTGATAAAAACTGGGCGTTCCATACAAGGCAACATTTAGTTTGTAAGCACACTGTTCATACCTCTGACTCTCAATGTCAATATCACAGGATCTAAATGAACAATGGTATGTCTATCCCTGTTAATTCACTTGTTTGCTCTATATGTTTACACAATAGCAGGATTGTGACTATTAGCACGAAATTGCCATACTTGTCACATAATGGAGGTCATCAGACTGGCAGAAGGATTTGGAACGCTTTCAGCCAGGGTTTTGGTTCAATGATATTCTCATGGATTTTGGACTTGAGTAAGAGTATCTAAACTCCCCATGTGTACAGCCAGCTGAATTTTCTTGCATGAAATCAAAGTGTTTGGATGAAAAGGCATCTTGTTTCCCACTTGGGCCACCTAAAAGTGTGGACATTCTCTACATTCTTCTATTCATTCCTTGGTAAAAAATCGCAATCTGAAATTGCTCACTAGGACCAAAGAGAGTGATATTTTCAAGTTCGATTTCATCATTATCCCTGTCCACCTTGAGAATCACTGGATGGCGATTGTTATTGTCAACCCTGCTGCCATACTAAGTGTTGGTTCCGATCCAAACCAGTAAGGATATTTTAATACTTGTTATGCCTTTTTTCATGAGCTTTTATAAGGTGTCATATCATTTCCATGGATTCCTTAGCTTACCAAGACCGGAGGTGTGTTCACATGTCAAAGAGTGGCTTCGTGGTGAGGCTAAACAGAAATACCCGAACTGCCCTTGGTCTGAACCTGAGTGTCAAGTAACCAAGGGAGGTTCCAGAGCTCTGACCGAATCAGCAGACCTGCTAATGTCTCTTTCAAACAGGTGCCACAACAACTGAACTCAAGCGACTGTGGTCCCTACTCTCTGTACAACATCTCACGCTTTATTCGTCATCACAAAGAAATTCTCAATTCTGTTAATGCGGTATGACCTTTCACTCTTTCAAAACTCAACCAATTCTTCTCCTCTGCTCTCAACACCAGAACTCCCCACTCTCTCCTAAACGGTTCTGCGAGATTTGGAGACAAGACCTTGTCCCACATTATCGCTCTATGCTGCGTGCATCAGTGGAGATCTGGCTATGTTCACCCTAGTTCTCTCTTTGTTTCGAAACTCAACTAATTCTTCTCCTCTGCTTTCAACACCAGAACTCACCACTCTCTCCTAAATGGTTCTGTGAGATTTGAAGACAAGACCTCATGCCGCATTATCACTCTATACTGCGTGTGTGTATCAATGGAGATCTGGCTATTTTCACATCAATATTGATAATATTGGGGGGTATTGAACCCGACATGATGCCGGAAATTATTGAGACAATGTTATAGTTGATTTAGTTGCATATTGAAGTGCAGAATGTACCTGGATGTTTTTTAATGTGTGAATTCATTCCACAATGATACGGAATCTGATATGAAATTTCCCTTCATTTGATCTATCCTTTGTCTAATTCTTCGAAAGCTTAAACTGGAAGTGCTGAAATGTATCAATCCCCTCCCTGAATTTAAGTGCAAATTTCATGCCGTTGATGAAGACCCCATTCAACATGAGGCTGCGCATAATCTGTAAGAGTCGAGTCGTCCTCTCCATTTAAGGAAGTTTGAATAATTAACTAAATATTAAAAGAACTAAAATAATTACAGTAATAAAAAATTAAAATATGGTGGAAGGGGAGAGATGAGGGAATCGGCAGCAAATTTATCACAGTATCTAAAAGGCATGTCAGTATCCATGCTGCTATCACCTGGAAACTAATAACATATTGAAACATACAGCAACTGGATGAACCTCAACTTTCGGCAGCAGTATGCATTTGATTCTGGGTACATTTGGGGTGGGTGGTGGAGGATAGGGTGATGTATATGATGCCTGTGCGAACAATGGGGTAGAAAGTATAGTAGGATTATTAGTGTGAGGTGGGGGAGTCGAGTGAGGAGTTGGTAAGAAAGTGGGTGCATTGTCTAAAGCTATGTCAGTGTTTATACTATGTATCAATTGGAAAAGTAATAGCATACTGCACACAAGGGAGCTGGATGAATATCAACCTTTGGTAACGGGATACCGCTAATTCTTGCACATTTGGAGGGAGTGGTGAAGGGTGAGACCATCTACATGATGACTGTTGATATGACAAGGGATGTTGACTGCCCTAATCCATCCCTCTTAATTCCCGAGCTGCTCATTTGCCATTCAATGTCATACTCTCGTATCCCTTAAAGATCACAAGGTACTCAAATTTT